>JABFIG010000252.1:0-26990 GCA_017139545.1 Ambrosiella cleistominuta | reverse complement strand
ATACATCTACCTTAGGAGTATGAAACAAGGTGAGACATGGAACTGGTCAATCACGGGGGTTCTAGGTTAAGGTAGCTTAGTGGGACAATCTGGTTCCAAAGAGAATTAATGTTGTATGGCCTGAAGCTGTTTAGATGAACTTGGCTTATTGTCTTGGCTATGGTCTTGTGACTTATACGGTGGAGCAGAGGTTAGGGTTGGTATGTCACATGACAATAGCACGCAATTACTTCCTAATCCGGCTCCTTCCTTATTCGACCCTCTTTCCTGCTGTCATAGGTACCTTTTCCAGCTTTCCTCCAGTAACCAAACCTAAACAACCGACCTGCGCACAAGCTCGAGACAATATTTGCTTAGTTGTTTTGTGAGCTAAAGACATGGGGACACAAGGGATCCAATATGGCCGCCCAGATATTTAGCTTTGTCCCTTGTTTGTCTGCCATGCAAAAGGCAAATAAATATATAGTATTTTGTTAATGTCTGATCTGTTACCCTGACCTCTCTGTCTTATAGTGTAATGAATAGTCTCAGGGTTTGATGGTTCCTGTCAGAGGGAGGAGGGCCTTTGGTGATTTGAAGAGGGGATCCCTGGGTGGATATATAAATCGGTATTCAATGTCATATTCCTGGACGGCAAGTGAGTGGTTGGCAGAGGACTTGTATATTTTTGGCCTCGTAGAACAGAGAGGCAGTCTTACTAATAACAGTGAGATACTGGCCAAGTTGTATAGATAGTGTTTTTGCCCAGTCTTTTCTTCACTTGAGATTGCTGCCTATTGTTTTTTTTTTTCAAAATGCCGGATTTGACATTAGGACCTACTTATCTCAAGCCTCCGCCATCTACTCATCATTGATCCATTGACCGAAGGTACCCTTAACCTAAACCCAATTCACGAATAAACCAATCACCCGTTCTCTCATAGTCCATCAGTAATCCGGCCTATTCCGTCTTCCCCACCGCCCAAATTAACCAATCACACAACCGCTTTAACCCCGATCCGGAGCGCGGAATCGCAAGCGGGAACCCTATAATCAGACTAAGCCAACCCGCAGACCCACTTAATGATCAATGACGTACCATTGGCTATCAAGGCTGTCAATAAGGTTCTTGAAGTATAATTTCCAGTGAATTGCTATTTGCGGAAAAACATTGGAGAAGCGGCGGCGGGTACAAATAGCCATGGACCGCCCGCTTGTCCAGTGAATTTTTTGCCTTGGATTTCTTTTTCGTTTTCTTTTTTATTTTTGCTTCAATCTCGAGATCAACATCCAGTTTTCAACTCATTTTTAATCTGATTATAAACATCATCATCATCATCATCATCATCGAAACCTACATCGCATCACCAACTACAGCCACCAAACTTAAAATGTCCCCAGCACCCACCTCGGAACCCTCCGACCCCCTAGACCTCCTCGGCAAGTCCACCATTGCCGGCGACATCTTCGGCTTTCTCACCATCGGCCTTGCCCTCCTCATCGCCCTCATTAGCCTCCTCTGTATCTTCTGCCACTACATTAACAAATTTCTCCAATTCCACAACGAACGCAAACGCACGGTGCAGAACTCCCACAAGCACGAAGACCGCCGACGCGAGTGTGCACGGCAGTATCCGCGCATTGCATCGCGGAATGACGATATATTCTCGCTTGATGGTCCGCAGCGGTGCTCTTTTCCCGCCAGATCTAGGTTGGCCACGACTACAGCCACGACGCCAGATACCGCCGTTACGGTGCCGCCCATAGCCTATGTGGGTGACAGTGGCCGGGACCAGGACCAGGACCAGGTTAATGTCGAGACATATGTGCACACAGGTGACAGCCAGCTAAACGAGGATGCTCCTAACGATGCCGTCCCAGCATACACTAAGAATTTGCGCGCCGGAGAAAGGGCAGTGCTCGTGGGATACAACGGGCGGTCACCGCTGGCCGGCCGGGTCGAGGGCATCGAGAGATATTTGCAAGTGACGCGGGAGTGGGAGTATGCGGAGGAGAGGCTGCCGTTGTATGATAATGTTGCCGGGGGTGAGGAGACGGAGGGTCCAGAGGCGGAGGAGATGGAGGGGGTGGAGGAAGAGGGAGAGGAGAAGCCCAAGAACGAGGCTGAGGAGCAGTCTTGCGAGTCGTCGTCATGATTATTGCCATATCCTTTTTTTAATCGTCCTTAGGAGGACTAAAATGACAATTATAGATACCTCCCCAATAGAATCAAAGTCATTTTTTTATTATCCAAGTATTCTGAAAACTCCCGATATCCATGTCTTTAACTGAGGTAAAATGTGGATCGTTGTATAAGTTAACCCTGGTCGCCGCACCTCGCTTACGCGATGTATAAATAGAACCAAGCGCCTGCCCTTGCATATATATATAAGCGCGCAATCCGCCTCCTGCCATCCCAAAAGTGGAGACAAGGCTGAACGTCAATGGCTTTATCCGTCCTTACCCAGAGACTACTCAGAGATCTGCCCAAAGACAATCCTCCCATCATGCCGCGTGCCATCAAAGGTATTATTAACAAAAAGCCCCATAGATGGCAAATTGGCAACTGACAACCCCAAAACAGGCGTCCTGGTCGAATGCGACCCATCCATCAAGACAATCATCGTCAACATTGACAGTGCCCGCCACGACATCATCATTGAGGACCTCGACGAAAACCGTGTAGTTGTTAAGGAGAATATGGTTGCACAATTGAAGGAGAAGCTCAATCAGGTAAGGGGATTTCGAGGGGAGAATATATTGGGCGAGAGGCTAACCGCCGGACTTTGTGAGATAGCGGCTTAAGGAGACTCAGCAGCAGATTGATGATTCGGGGTCAGAGGAGTAAGCGGATAAAATAAGAGAAGACAGAACCTGGAGGTAAACAAGGAAGGAGGAGTTTTACGGAGTGTTTACTTTTTAATATATTATATCCAAGCTATAAGAGTACCAAACGCAAAGTAGGAAGATTTAAAGAAAATAAAATTAAAAAGTCATAAGCACAGACCTCATCCAGTCAGATATTCACCAGTATATTTCCAACTTCCATGTCTCTCCCTCCCCCACTCACAGCTTCTCAAACTTGGGCTTCCGCTTACTAAATCCCGACAACAGCGCCGACTTGAAATCCGCCGACTGCAACGCCACCCCATTCCAAACTGCTGTAAACTGCAAATCTGCACCGTCGGTTAGCACTCTTCTGTTATTCCGCAGCGGCCCATACCCCGCCGCCGCCGCCGCCGCCGCCATCCTCCCCGCCTCCTCGCCCACCTCCATCTCCTCCTCATCCCACCCTATCACCGGCCCATCATCATCAAACTTACTGTCCTCAACCGAATGGTCCCTCGCATGCAGCAGAATCTCCTTGGTCCCCTGCACCGCCACCGGGCTCTTCTCTGCCATGATACTAGCCAGCCCAATCGCCTGCGCCAATGTCTCATCCTTGCTCATGCACACTTTACTGACAAATCCCACCCTCTCCGCTTCCGCAGCCTCCCACACCCGCGCCGTATAGCACACCTCGCGCACCCAGCTCTGGTTCCCGACAATCTTGGGCAACCGCGCCAGCGAGCCAATGTCCGCCGCCATCCCAATGTCCACCTCCTTGACGGCAAACCGTGCATCTACGCTTGCAAACCGGACGTCCGCACAGCACGCAATGTCCACACCCAACCCAATGCACAGTCCGTGTATCGCCGCCACCACCGGCTTCCCCGCCAAGTCCATCGCCGAAATGCAATTCTGGAACTCCCCAATGTACCTCCGGAGCGCCGCCGCCGTCCTCACGACATCCTGCCCATCAGTCGATGATGAGGACCTCAGGACGCCATTCGTAGCTTCTTTTACATCCATGCCCGAGGTAAAGGTGCGGCCGGCGCCGGATAGGACAACGGCGCGTATTGACGAGTCACGAGCGATACGGCGGAAGAGAGAGCCGAATTCGAGCCAGACGGGCTCGGAAAAGGCGTTGAGTTTTTCCGGGCGGTGGATTTCAACGTGCGCGACGTATTGGGCAGGGTGCGTCACAATGAAAAATTGGTAGTCTTCGTACCCGGGGAATCGCGGGGCCCGCGTGTGCACTGGGGGTGGCGGCGTGGGCTGACGGGGCAGTGGCGGAGCATGTCCTTGGTGGTGGTAAGGCTGTTGCTGCAGGTTATTGTGGGGGGATTTTTGGTGGGCTGTTGTCGTTGTTTGCTGGTGGATGGGTTGGAGAGGGGCTCCATTGGGTTCGGACAGGTTAATTGAGGCTAGCGGCGGGGGTTGAGCCTGAGTGGGTCCATTCGCGGGAACAGGCATTATGGATGATGGTGGTGATGATGATGATGCTTGTGGTAGTGTTGATGTGGGGAATGATGGGTTTGAGGGGGCAGGAGGCGAGCGGGAATCGGGTGGTGAGGGCATTGTTTGGGTTGATCTGAGGGTGGTTCTGTCAGTTTCCGTGTTTCCGGTAGCGAGTATGCGGGCAGCATTACACTAGGGCAGATGTCGACTTGTCGCGTCTCGTTTATAAGAAATCACGAGATTTTGACTGAAATTGTAGTTTTTTATAAGGATTTTCAAGAATCGAGTGAAAAAGGCAGCTTTGGAGTAATGGCTGTGTTTCTGGCAAAATAGCCGATAAATAGATCCTCGGTACTTGTCCGTCGTCGCTATCTTTTTGCAGATATGTACGCGCCGCACCCTTCACTGGGCTATGTAGACACATGTTACATCCTAGCCACATATTGTTACATAACAACCCTCCACTATGGGCCCGTGCTGCCTCGGTCGACGCAGTAACGTCACAGTATTTCCCCAATTTGCCAGCAATACTTTAGTCATTCTGCGCCGTCCGTTGGAGCTGGAACGGTGGTGGTATGATTTATCGAGGAAATTGGAGGTGTAGGCATGTAATATTTCTGAGGTGTTAGGAATATAGGGCCAGATTTCTCGAGAAAAAAAGCAACCCACGCCGCTTTCTTTCTATACCACAATATACAAATTAGGGTTTTCCTGGATAAACAAACCCTAGTTTGCTAACATAATCACTCCATCTCCATCCACACCATAAGCACCCAATGCCACCCACCAAGCTTCATCCATAACCAAGATAAAATCCAACAATTCGATAATTTGCCACCCCATTGCACAAAGCCCATCCAATCATTATAAATTGTTCAACCTCAGCTTACATTTACACATTTCCAGACAAACAAAAATTAGCCGCCTGGTCTCCGCTCGCGATCTTGTCTCGCTGCTTCCTTTCTGTCATGTCTCTCAGAAGCACGAACTGATCACGATCCTGCGCTCCCCTCCCCACAAAGTACCCGCGGTCATCTACATTGACGATTTCTTGGCGGCGAACGAATAGACAACCTTCAACTTACACAAATGCGACCATGTGCTGCAAACACTGTAGCCTCCAGATATCTAAGTTCACACATTTACACACCTAATACAATCCGTTTAGTTTAAAAAGAAATCAATAGACTAAGAAAAAAAAGCAAAAAACACTATAATAAATAACCAGTCTTAGCAACGCTCAAATTGAGAGAAATTTATACACATTCATTTAACCGGCTCGAAAACACTGCGCCGTCCGCGCGTGAGCAGCAGACCAACGATGCCCGGATAACCGAAAGTCTATAACCCCTCCCCCCAAAAAATAAAAATAAAAACCACATCATTCACACCCTGAACCCAAAGATACAAGCATTTGTATCCCTAGATTTACAGCATGATAGCACCAAGAAGGGTAACCAGGAGAGTGGCACCAGTGACGGCGACACCGTTGGAGATAACCTTGCCAGCAGAAGACTTGGAGCCAGACTTGCTAGAGGAAGAGCTAGAAGAAGAACCAGAAGAGGTACCGTTCTGGTCAGCATTGGTGATGTTGGAAGTAGAGACACCGGAGTCAGTGTCGGTCTGAGAACCAGCGCCGTTGAAACCGAGACCGGAACCGGCGCCCTTGGTAAAGTAGGCCTTGGCCTCATCGGGGATGACGGGGAGGATAGAAGGGTTGACCTCCCAGACGGAGTCGGAGGTGGGGCAGGCAACAGCAAAGGTGCTGGTGGCGCCAGGAGGGGCACTGGTAGGGGCAGTGAACGAGGACAGGGCCTCGGCGTACGAGGTGAACTCAGGAAGTTCATCGACAGATGAGGCAGAGACCGAGCTCATATTGACGATACCGTATCCGTTGTCTTCCATAGAGTACTCGTAGACAATACCGCCAGAATAGACGCTGGTCATGTTGTCGCTCATCAGGGATTCCAGCTCGTGGAAGTTACGAGTGTTGGTGATGCAGCCGTATTCCGACAAGCTGGCAAATTGTTAATATATGTTTCATTACGGTGGTGAGAATGCCGTGACAAACTTACAAAATGGGAATACCATAGTTGGTAAAGTTCTTGACCTTGACATCCCAGCCAGACTCAATGAAGTTGGAAGTGCACCAGGAATAGTCGTTCTGCGATATCAGTTAGCGTTAGAGCTTTCAATGCACATAAGGGACAGCAGGAAATGAACTTACAAAGGCGAAGAAGTCGGAGCGAATGTCGTCCTGACCGCAGTTCATGTAGTGAGCAGTCTGCATGCGGTTAGAGCTGACATCCGCAGCAGAGTAGCCAACAGGAATGGCACGGTAGGAGCGAGCGCTCATGTAGGCACGCATGTCACGGGTGACGGCCTTGACGTAAGGAGCGGCCTTGGTAGTCCCCTCCTCATCATTGATGACCTCGTTACCCGAGAAGAAAGCCAAGACGTTCGTGTAGTTAGCAAAAGCGTCAATGGTGGCGAAGACATTCTGCAGGTAGGCAGCATTGTAGGAGGTGGCAGGCTCAGCACGGTTCAGGGAGTAACCGGGAGTATTGACGTCCAGAACCAGGTAGATACCGGCATCGGCAAGAGCCTGCATGCAAGTATCGTGATTTGCCGAATTGTCAACGGTGTAGACACGGATGGTGTTGACACCGAGCTTGGAGAACTCTTTAATGTCACGGCTGCAGATGGACTCGTCAGAGAGAGGGTCGACCTCGGCGGAGGAACCACCGGGCTGGTAGTCGATACCACGGATAAAGAAACGGTCGGAACCGGCGTAGAAGGCTACAAATTAAAATTATATCTAGTCAGCTTTGATGTTCCGAATAGTTCGTCGGGCGAACATCGTATCAGGGGTATGGCACGGCAATCCTACAGCTCGTATCCGCATAATTGGTGACAGGGCGCAGCAAGCTAGCTCGGCTTCAAAAATGCGGACGGCTCAGAAACACAGGGACACTACGCAGACTTTTGCCCAGATACGAGTCGCAAGTCATCCTGTGAATAAACCCCAGGATGAGAACAAGAATCTCTTACCATTGCCGGAGACGGTGACTGTGGGAAGAGAGGTAGAGGCACGACGGGGGAGGTCCTTCTCGGTCAGAGAGGGGGAGATGGAGGCGGAGGCCATGCCAGCAGCGGCAACGAGAACGACGGAGTGCTTCATGATGGCGGTTTGGTGTGTATAACTTTGCAAAAACGACTTAAAAGCTCAAACGGGTGACAACAGTTGACGTGGTTGAAAAAAGGTCCAAAGAGAGTGATGGACCTGTCATGTAAAAAAGCAATTAGGGTCGGATGAAGAAAGAGAAAAAGAAATAATAACCAACAACGAGAGAGTCGGATTAGGGGTTACTCGGACTTGAGAACAAGTGCGAGTAGATTGACAAAGGTGAGTATTGCACAAAAAAATAGCTATGCTGGAAAAAATAAAAATAAAAACAAGAAGAAATCGGAAAAGAATCAAAAGTGAAAGAAGGCGGAAGCAGCGCAATGTAAATATGTCTGGCGATTTTGCACTCCCTGGGGTCTGAGTTTGCAATTGCTCTTTCTGTTTTCTACTGACTGGTGTTGCTGCTGTTGTTAGCTGTTGCTTTGTGGGATTGACACACGTCGTGTCTCCTTCCCTTCCCACAAATCGTCGATAGAACACACGCCCTTCCCTCCATTCCATAACCCTCTCCAGCGAGGGAAGGAACCCGGCTAGACCTGGCTGTGCAATCAGTCTGTGCTTTCTCCATAGCATTCATGAGCAAACTTCATGAGGCTGCTTGTTACGTCTTGTATGAAATTTTTTTTGATTGGATTTATCTGGATTTTTCGTGATGTTAGGGCTCATAGTGATGAGCAGTCACACAATGAGACATCGACCACACCATCATTACAGTTAGTCTAGAGTTCTGTCCAAGCCGGATGCTTGATGTTTTTTTCCGTGTACAATTGTTGACGGATTATATGGCTATGGGAGAATGGAGTGGAACCCAATATAAGGGAGGGTGTGTATATATAACAATCTCCCATCCTGCGAAGTGAGTAAGCTTGCGACAACTTCCAAACTGAGAATAGCAAGAACCCCTCCTTCCTTCTGGCACAAAGTCAAATAACCTCCCAGTACAGTAAAGTTAAGTAAATTAACAAACAACACTACACAGCCGCCAATGGCTCAGTAATTGGAAAATTGTACATATCCGAGTTCTCCTAATGTTGCAATAGCGGTGCTCACGAATGTCTTCTCAAAGAATGCTGAGGAAGCCACCAAGGACTATGGATCTGATATTTTGTGATTTCCTTCTTTCTTCTTACCTCTTTTGGTACAAGTATGGATACCAGGAAGAACCGAGCAGAGAAAGAGGAAAAATCAGCAACTTCTCTTTTTTTTTCTGTTATTTATGACCTGTTGTTTCCATAAAGTATTTGTGTTCTCCATTCAGGTGGGAAAGATTTGTGTTTTCAATGTCGCCTCTGTAATGCTGATATGAGAATATTGGAAACTACTTGACTGTCAATCTTGCCCCGCGAAACTCCCCCAGAAGAAGTAGAATCATATCCCACTGTTGCCCTATTGCCCATTATAGAAATCTCATACCTGCTAAAACTCTCCAAAGTCCTTCTTACGGCGCAACCCATGTATATGGCCACGCCTCCTCCTTGCCCGCCAAACCTATAATGACGCCCTTGGCAGCGTTTGTGAGCCGATTCCCTGGCAAATGGACGGTGGCCATCCCATGTCCTGTCATGAACCGAGAGATCGCAAAGCATGTCAACGCAATAGTTTGGAGACAAGAGAACCTTTTATGATTTTTTTTTTTTCGTTTGTTCTTTCTTTGTTGGAAGACGCTAGTGGTGATGTGCAAGTCGCAGAGACACTCGAGGCTAAAATAGGGGTGAATTAGATTTGATATCAGCTGGCAAGCTAAGCATCAGTCACTCTCAGGTGCTTCATCAGTAACTTTCGTTAACAATGCCAGGCTTTATTTTATTTGTCCCGTCACCGTAACGGTATACTGTCTAATCTGGCACGGTATGGTAAATAACCAACACATACACATATTCATGCACCGATAATCAAAACAAGAAGCAAAGCAAGTCCGCGACTCGTCCGTTCAGCCACATATCCACCAACAAGCGCGTCCAATTCCTGTTCCCGGCTATAATGTTTCCCTCTCCCATATCAATCAGCCCCAAGTCTTCAGATAATCGCATCAACGGTTCAAATGACCCAATGTCTGCATAGCAAGCCAGGCTAAGCTCTCTTGGTGATATCGTCCACAGCTACCGCCGTTGCAACTAAAGGCAGTGAACCTGTCTGTCCGTCCACCCATCCATCCATCAGTCAAGGTCCCCCTTTCGCTTGCCACCCCACAACTTGTCCTAAACAAAAAAAAAAAAAAAAAGCACAGACCCTGAATAAATAAATATATAGAACTTCGCGGCTCAATTCTGGCTGTGAGGCGAGCTCTGACGACGCTTGGATCGCTCCCGTACGGGTCTTGTACAATGTGTATACATAAGTGGAACAAAGCCCGATCTGGTCCATGGGTTGAGAGGCACTGGGAACGATTGTTCAATCGTCTATGAAGTGTGCTGTAACACCAACGAGTAAATAATATATAGATGTAAACGTCAATACAAGTTTCTTTCGCAAGTTTTGCGGGTTACAAAGTGAACGAGCGATGGAGCACGTAGCGACGGGCTTCCTGGGCGTTGCGGCAATGAAGATTCGGACAAACAAATAATCCCGGAGGACCTGAAGGAAGGTCTCCCCCCTGTTTTCTTACTTCTTTTTTTCCTTTCTACATCTCGGAGATGATTTGGTGGCGATGGATTTATATAAAAGACTTGCGATCAATGTAGGCTAACTGAAGGCGCTGAAGCCTAGCTGTGCAGCTTGTGTTCCTGAATCGATTCCTCTTAGTTTGTTGTATGTGACGTATATAAATACAGTAAAATATGATAAAAAATAATGAAAAAAAAAATCCTGTTCCTGTTCCTATTCCTGTTCCTGACGCCATCTCTACATCCTTTTGTTTAGAGTCATCGATGAACAAATATCTGTGATCATCAGGGTTGACAAGCCCCAATACATACAAATTCATTATATAACAACACGCCTCAACTCACATGTAAATAAATACATTCATGTCTATCCAGTAAACAAAATCGATCTTGTATCTATAATAAAAGATGCTTTATGGGTTGTCGTATTTCATTTTCTTCTCTACTCCACTTCCCGCCAAGATTTCATGATAATCCCCAGCGGCGGCGTAAATATTTTTAACTACGAAACAAATCTGGAGCGCGCGGGGAAAGGGATTTCGCGCCCTCGGTCGGAAGTCACATTCCCGTTTGCCGTATGTCGTCGCTTCTTCTTATTCTGTCCGCTGATATGCTGTCCGTCGAAGCTTCGGTCACCTCGACTCTGGATACAATCTCCTCTTTAAGTTCACCCATCAAAAGACTTTTTTGGAAGGGGGGCAGACAGAAAATGATATCCATATAACCACATGTATAGCTGGGAGTCGACGGCAAGCCAAGAGATGCGGAGGAGTCGCTTGGGGAGAAACCGGCTGCGGAAGACAGAAGGGCCTGATGGATGACAATGATTTTACGGGGTGTGCGAATCAATTTGATGCTGAGTTTGGTAACAAGGAAGGGGCATTTACAGTGTTAGTAGCGATCTTGCGTTTCAGATTGCGTCTTGGCCAGGCGTTTTGAAACTACAGACCCTAATATAATCGGAGTTCTACGTAAACCCAGATGCAAAGACATCATGTGATCTTCTTATAATTATAAGGGATTATAAATCTTACAGGGCCTTTATAAGGGTCTTCATATCTTTTGAAATACAAACCCTAACAGACGTTAGTCCAGGTGTCGGTCAGAGAAAGCCGATGACTTTGACAAAGTATGAATTGAAAGTCCTCTTATGCAAACAGTCCATCTTCTCTCCTTTATAGTCTATGAGCGACTAGAAAATGAACTCCATCTGATCCAAGGAGCATCTGTGCCTGCCCTACCAAAGTCTAGACCGTGGTCGTTGGTGTTCAATGCAGCATGAAGTCATAGATGATATATTCTATATCATCAGGATATTGACTATAGCAATTGACGAGTTATGTTATCAACATTTACATCCATCTGTAAAGTGTTTGGGTTAAACAGACCGAAAATTTTGAGTGGGCTGCTTGCTGGATGCTTAAAAGGTATTGATAAATCACATGCTTTTCTCTTAGACCTCTTTATGGAATGTCCAAACACAGTAATTCTCCTCCCAATCGATTATGCTGTGGTTATGCTCCCCTTTTCTTTTTCCCGCCAGCAGCCCAATCGAGAAAATAATTGACGAGCAACACTATAGGATCACTAGTCACTGTCACCACCAATCCTATCACAGGGTAGCCGGAATTCAGTCCATGAGTTTGCAAGCGTTGAAAAATCATCCACTTATGTATATTTAGTTCTCCCAATGTGCCCGAGTGACCGATCCAAATCGTCATATACACTGAAGGACAAGACGACAAGATGAAAGGAGCGTCTATGCAGGACTGGCCTTCACTCAGTCTTCGGAGCATCAATTGGGCTGAACTGTGTCTTTTCTCTCCATGTTTCTTCTTTCTCCCTTATAGTTATCTCTAGATTTTCTCTATTTTCAATCTTCTTTGGATGTTGGCCGTCTATTCCTCTATGCATCTGTTTAATTATAGATGGAATATGTTATTTACGAGTCATCGGGGCTGCTTGTCCCATGGGGAGAAACAAACTAAGCGACAAGCTTCCAAGTTATTATTAGTGGCTACTGGAAATCAGGCACTAGGTAGGTGAGGATCGAACAACATCAGACCGAATGCAAGTGCTAAGGTCAGAAGACCGAAGTTGGGATATTGGAGTATGGTGCGAGGGGAAAAGAGAGAATGGGGTGAGATGAAAAGTGAGATGAAAAAAAATCTGCAGAGACAGATAAATGAGCTACGTCCCTCACACCTTTCGCGAGAAACGAATGTCAATACGCCAATTGAACAGGTTTGTCACTTCCGGTTCTAGCTTAGCGCCAATAAATATAGCTTCACTTCTGGCACTTCTGGCCCACGAAATATTGATACCGAATTGACGGTCCAGAGGAAGAAGGGTCTCTGAAGCGCACTGTTCTAGAACACGAACAGTCTACTTTTTTTTCTGCCCAATAAAGCTGCTACAGCCCCTCGATTTGTATGGACAGCTATCCACCCCATGCCCCCTCCTCCCCCACTTCGGCACTCAGAAAGCTTCACTGACGAATGGAAGACCAGTTGATTTCTTGACCTAAGAGAAGCTGGTGCTTGTTGTCTGATGTTTCTCTGGCGTTGAATCCCGTCATGTCGCATCACACCATTCCGCCATTGGATATATATTTAGGTCTCGACAACCTGCCTTTTAGGTTTTTCGTCCTGGTTCTCCCTTCCTGGCCCTTTTCACTCCCCCTCTTCCCAGCGTGCCTATCTCCGTTCCGATTCACTCTCCCCCTTCTATTATCTTGTTTCTTCCCGATTGCTACTCACTCAAGATTTTATTTATCTTCTTGGTCATACCGCCTGTTTTCCTGACTGGACTTTCTCACGATATTACGTCTCTCATATTACGCAGCTGTCACATTAGTATCTTGGCACTTGACTAACCCGGTAGCCTGCATCTAAGCCCAAGAACCACAGAACCGGCCTCATCAGATCTTGTGTTTATATATACTCTTGAACTTACGAGTCTCATCTGCTATTTATTCTTTTTTTTTTTTTTTTTCTTTTCAAAAGTCTTCCCGGTCCTTGGGACTTGGACTTGAGTATGCATATTAGCTTCCATCTCCAGTCGTTTTGACCCCCCCGCAAGATCCAGTCTGGCAAGACATTGTCAAGTACTTATTTACTTAGTTACTCATTTCACACGTTACACTCTCCTTTGTCCCTACTGCCCCTCGCATTTTGGGTCAGACCAAACCTACAACCCACCCGGACCAGCAACCCCCACCTTGGACTGCTCGATCTACCCACTATACCGCACTAACAGCCGCTTTCAAACTTTCCCTCCTCTCTTCTCCTTCGGTTTCACACAATTACGCTAGCGCATTTTTCTTGTTCCGCTTTGATTGATTCCGGTTGTGATTTGTACCACGGCCTTGAGAGAAGGCTTAATGTGCTCTCATTGTCTGTCTTGTTTTCTCCTGGATATCGTCGCCACCTTGTTCGGCTAGCCCATCTGGTTAAATAGCCTCCCTCCAGCTCTCCCTCTCTCCCTCTCACCATCTCCTATGATTGACTCTTTGACGATTTATTTATATATAACCCCTTATCTCCAGAATCTTGCGCGCTACATCTAATTAGTCTTGGGACTTTTTTTTTCCCCTGATAAATGAACATCAAAAAATCCTCCATCGCCCCCTTCAGCCCACTTACCACTGTCTGTTATCTTGGCTAATTACGCCCCGGGTATCTATTTAATCACCGCATCTCAAAATCACCTTAATCTCTATCCATACATCACATTCATATATTTTATTTATACCACCAATGTCAGGATCGTCTCACTCGTCAGGATCGACCGGGGGCATGTCAACGCCATGGACTACACCATCCTCACCACCACCCGAACGTCCGGGCTCGGCCGTCTCGGCTCGTTCATTGGGTTCAGTACCACCTTATATGACTTATGACAATATCCAGCGTGGTAAGTGAAGTGCATATTTTGTCCTTATATCTCCATAATAACTGCTTTTTTATTACTTTCGATTTTTTTCTCCCGTTTTTTTTTCTTTTTCTTGCTATGGATAGTTCCGAAGCCATTTTGAGTCTGTCAAGTTATACACAGCCTTTCAAAGGGTCTGGTGTCTGATTGATTGTCTTGACCTGTACCTCACTATTGAAACTATTGACCTACTAAAAGGGATTCTATGGCGCCCCATATCCCCCAAGTTCTGAGACATGGCCATTCAGAGGGAAAAACTTCCTTCTTGATACACCGGAGTGATGTCTTTGTCAATTTGCGACGTGATGACATCATCACTCAGACAGCCTTGGATTGACTCACAGACCAAAAGTCCCAGTAGTGACCACAAAACATTCATGCCTATATGTGGATTAAACATCTACCACAATATATATCCATAACAAAAAACCACCCACAGCATCCCCAACGAAACTGTATTCACTGTGTCGACATTCCTGAGACATCACATAGCAGGGCGTGATTAGCCCATCATGATCAGAGTTTACCGGTATAGCCCAAGTGCTAGGATCTAGATCTCAAAAGTTATCTAGTTATCTGTACGAATTGATGATATATGGGGTCTCTCTTTCCACATGATGGACTCGGTCACTGTTATCAAACGCTAGCTTCAATAGCCCGCTGCCGAGCAATCATTAGTGGCCGACCCTCTGACACAAACGCTTAGTCACAAGTCTATCTATAGCCTCTTAATGCGTAAGACGAATATGCTATAAAACAACACTGCTGCTTCATGATCCTGAAGAGGAAGACTGCTGGTCTCCAAATGCTGAATGACTCTGTCACATCACTTCAGCTGTCCACCATCAATCATACGTAGACATCCGGACTTTCAAGTGACCGAAAGCGATATCTTGGGTCCAAGTAGACACAAGCATGATCGGTGGGCCGGCATCCGGACCCGGAATATCTGACGTGGATAAGATCCGGATGTAAGAAAAGAGGTTATCCCCATGATTACTTGCACACAAAGTTGATGTGGAGAGATAACTTGGAAAAAGCCATCAGCGGCCCTTACTCGGCCAATACCGTCTCATAGAATCACATACTTATAGTATACGCTAAGATAACCATTACTATAGTCAATATCTAACCTAAAAATCTATTCTCTTCCCAGGTCTCACCGCCCTCGACCGAGCCTTTGGCCAAAACGAATTCATCGAAGCCGTAGCCCCTATCCGCATGGTCGCTATCGGCGGCTTCCTTGCCGTCTGCCTCTTCCGCAACCGTGAAGCCACCAAGGACCTCGACATCATGATCGACCCGCACGTTTGGATCGACTCCACCTACCAGCAGGAGATTCGTAACGCGATAGCGGCAGCCGCTGACCCAGTACACGGCGCTGACTTGCCCCGACATTGGATCAACGACCAGTTTGGCGTCTTCTTCCGGCGGCCGGAGCAGGCATTTTTCCGGTCGATGGACCAGAACATTGTGGTGTTTCAGGGGCGGTTTCTGACGGTTTACGCGGCGGATTTGAAGTCGGCGCTGGAAATGAAGTTGCGGCGGCTTGAGTACGGGAGGGAGACGGAGCGGCTGAGGAATGATACAGGAGATGCTATGGCGATTGTCAAGTACATGGTGGAACAGCAGCGGGACGGGGTGCCAATGACTACGGAGGAGTGCGAGGCGTTGGATCACAATGGGTTTGAGGTGCCCGTGAGCCAGTGGTGTGTGTTGCGGCTGGCGGAGATCTACAGGCGGACGTATAAGGGGAAGGTGGGAATTGTGGAGTTGGTGAAGAGGAATGGGCAGTGTGGATATTATGACGGAGATAAGTGGGTGGCGTGGAGGCGGCAAAATATTCCGCCGGCGCCACCGTTGCCGCCGGACAGGTGGTGGGAAAGACGATAGTATAGGTTGAATAATGTATGAATTTATGTGGCAGGCATTCTTGTTTTCAGTCTGATTATTCACATGGGAATTGTTGGCCTGATGTGTGTTGATGGATTGACTTGGCTGGAATAGCAATAATGAAACCAAGACATGTACAAAATCTGGGGCCCAACCAATAACAAGATCTGTCGTTTGAATGGTGAGAAATGAACCGTGTGATTTTACGGGGCATTTACATGAACATGATACGGCGTTTTTTGAGAAAGAAACACAACCCCACTAATTTCAGAGAAAGACATAGTTGATCACAATCAACAAATTCCAATCGGGGCCTTGACAACGCTGGAAGCTGCAAATTTCATTGGTCCAACTCTGACACATTGTATAAAGACTTGCTGACTCTATACTATCGCAAATCCTTGATCAATTTGAGTTCTAGAAATGAGGCTAGCACGCACTTGATTGATTGAATGAAAGAAATAGTGTGGCGATAAACCTTGTCTAATGTTAGGAAAGGGAGGGCATATTCTATGCTGGAACCCTTTTCTTGAGATTACCCCTCCCGTGAGGGCTCCGAAGGACGAGTCAGTTATTCATTAGTGGTGTGGCTGGTAGATATTTATGTAGCTCGCTCCGGTGTGGTGCCGATATATGGCCAAATTGGTCAACCCTGTGGCTTCAAATCCCATCGTGAATAGTTTCTTTGTTTGCGGGGACTAACCGATTTGATTTACATCACGCTCTTGACAATGAAAGGGAGGCTCGGTCGTGATTCTTTTTTTTCTGCCCTCGGGGTCAACATAGATATATGTAGGTATACACCTGATATCTCGGCGGAATGGTGATCGACTCAGTCAAGTGACGAAGCTGGTGCCCGTAAGTAAACAGATCAGCAAGAATAAGCACTTTTGGCACGCCTAAGGGCCACCAGCTCCCTATTGAACCCCGAAGATCACAGAGAATAAGTCCAAGCAAGGGATTTCATTTCATATTCTTTTGTGTGCGTTGATATCTAAATACATTCATAGCCTCACCGACAAAACGCCATCCATGTAAAATGGCGTTTCCCATCTATTATCTCCAAGAAATGCTGTTACAAACCGGCAAAATGCACATGCTGTTGCTTTTTATCCTGGCCACCCTTATTAACACTGCCTCCACCGCTTACGTAGCCCTTACCTTTACACACCTCCTAACTCTATAACTCTATTACTAGCCATCTTACTGCTGCCACCTGCATAAAGGAGATGGACATTCCCTCCCCTGCGAATGCAATCTTCACTTTGTTTGCGCAACAGAGGCCAGATGGAGATGGAGAGCTGGCGATTTGCAATGTGCTGGGGATTTGTTTGGTTATGAAATGAGGGTTTGGGACAGGTTAAGGGAAAAAAAGGTGAGACTGGTTGATTTCAAGCTGAGGTGCCAGTCAAGTCGGGAGGGAGGAGTTAGCTGGTGGATAAAGTCTTAAGAGAGGTGGATGATATTAAGATGGTAGTGTTTGGTGATGTCGCGATGGTTATATGTTGTGAAAGGGGGGCTTCGCTTTTTTACAGCCAGCTCGCTACAATATTGCATCGACCTCTGGCCAACACTAGACCTTAACATGACCCTAACATGACCCTAACAGCAGTAACATCCAACTTGACTGATGAGCTTAGTCAGCTTTCTGACCAATCACAGCATCCGAGTTTCTCTAGTCGCCATCCAATCGCCATCATGCCAGCCCAGGCCCGCAAATCCGCTCACAATCCATTTATTCCGCGCCCCACCCGGATTCGCCCCGACAATAACCCAGAATCCACCCAGTAACAACTTCAATTGATCTTTTATCAAATACAATCGTCCTCTTTGCCCACAATGACCCTCGCACTCCACCCCGCCCGCCTAGCGCTCCAACGTAAGCTATCCCTCTACCCCCACCTCGCTCGCCATACAAGAAAAAAAAACAACCCTGTTGACAATTAATTCAGTCCGGCCCCCGGCCGCGTTGGTCCCGATGGCCCAGTTGCGTGCGGTGTCCTCATTGACGACTGAGCAGAAGAGTTACCGGTTGGGTAAGCCCCGTAAAGAGGTCCCGCTGCCGAGTGAGGAGAAGCCCAAGAGTGTCGTTCAATGGGCCCTGTAAGTGCATTACCCATCCCGTCAATCCGCCGTCCCACGATAACACCAGGATTTACCTTCAAGATGCTGATCCCCCCCCTCTCCGCCACCTTCGTCCGCCTCTATTACTAGAAGAACTCAACAATTAACCCTCTTCTCTCCTCCAGCACCACTCTCGACGTCATCGCCAATTGGGGCCGCCAAAGCTCCTTCTGGCCCATGACCTTTGGCCTCGCCTGTTGCGCCGTCGAAATGATGCACCTCTCCACCCCTCGCTACGACCAAGACCGCCTCGGCATCATTTTCCGCGCATCCCCTCGCCAATCTGACATCATGATTGTCGCCGGAACCCTCACCAACAAAATGGCACCGGCCCTCCGCCAAGTCTACGACCAGATGCCTGATCCGCGTTGGGTGATTTCCATGGGCAGCTGTGCGAATGGGGGAGGGTACTATCATTATTCGTATAGTGTGGTGAGGGGGTGTGATCGGGTGGTGCCGGTGGATGTGTATGTGCCAGGGTGTCCGCCGACGCCGGAGGCGTTGATGTATGGGGTTTTTCAGTTGCAGAGGAAGATGAGGAATACCAAGATTACGCGCATGTGGTACCGGAAGTAAAAGAAGTTGGGGGTTTCCCAATTGGTGTTTCGAGGGACCTGAGAAGAACAAAAGAATGACAAAGGGACTGGATGCGGTTGTCCCTTTGAGTGGGAATTCGGAACCTCAGAGAGTATGAAGAAATGGGGGGTGGATGAATATAGTAGCCAGTTCCATGGGTGGTTTCAGAGTCTGATACAGGCAGACGACAATTAGAACAGGATCACAGATGCCGCGACGGACTTGACGCCAGACACAGTACAGATACAGAAACACAAGGAACAGACATACGCTCATTTAGTCATAGAATAAGACAATTCCTTAGTAAATACACCTATTCGTCGACATCATCACAACTTTGATAAGCAAAATACCTTTTTTACACATGCAAAGTAAACACTATTGGTACAAACCAAGATGCAGTACAGATAACTGGTAATCATAACATCAACTACCAACCAAAAAGAAGTAACACAACTCCAGCCCTATACAAACAATGTCGAACAAAGAAAAAAAGAATAGCACAGAGAAAGAGAACATCCTCATAACTGCATCCGAGCAGCTCGCGTAACCATCACAAACCCTCGATATATACTACATGATAGGTCATGAAACATCCCATCCCTTTCTAACTCCCTAACATCCAACTTTTACTGCGGCTTACTCTTGTCCGAAGCCCATAGTCTCTTCAACAGCAATTGTCAACTTTTGCTGGAGCATTTCCAGAGACTTATACGGAGGCAAGTCCAGACGGTTGAAGCTGTAAAACATGTTAGTAAAGTATCAATGATGAGATGGAAAAATAAAATAGGTACATACCAAGTGTGAGCCTTGGGCAAGTTGTTCATGTCACCAGCCTTCTCAATAGTAAATCTTCTTGGACCATCGGAACCCTGGAGATCCTTGAAACCATTGACTGGAATACGAGAAGTACCCGTGGCAAACTGCAACAAACGTGACTTCTGTTCTCCATCCCACTGTCTAATGGTTTGCCAGAAGAACTGAATGACCTCGTCGTTTTCAGTGTATCCACGGTAGTCAGTGTGCTTTTTCCAGTCGTCGACATCGATCTCAGCGATACCACCAATGAGCAGCTCGAGTTCACGTTCGTCGAAGACATTGATAAGTTCTTGAGGAATGAGCTCCTGGAAGCCCTCTTTGAAGGCTTTGAATTGAGCCTCGATACGCTTTTCGATGCGCCACTTAACCATGAGATCGACATACTCCTTCTTGTTCTCATTGGTGACCTCAATGTCACGACCACCAGGCTTAAGATCCTCAACGACAATGGTACCAAAGCGCTCGTCTTCAGTAGAGAAGGTCTGCTCCAGGATACCATCAGAGATATCATTGTCTAGAATCCATTGCAGGGAACGGTGGAAGTCAGCATCGACACCCTCCATGTCGGCCAAAGTAACGGGCTTGTTGAGAATCATTTTGTACAAAGCACCAATAAAGAAGGCGTCGAGGAAGCGACGATGGAAAATAGCCAGACCAACTACGCGGCCAATGAACTTGAAATAGTTCAGATGCTCAGGGTTAATACCTGAATGAGGGTTGATCTGAAGAGTGTAGTTGTCGTGAGCCGAGTATTCGAAGAGACAATAGAAAGGGTTGAACATCTCGTGTGAAAGCAAGAAGAAGAATTCACGAGACAGACCACCGTAATCCAAACCATCTTCACCATCAAACTTGATCATCAAACGCTTCTTGAGATCCTGTGGAGTTTGCCGTTGGATCTCAGCGAATGAGTCTTCAAAGATGTGCGAACGGCGAATCTTGATGTGGCACTGCCCGGATGTTATCCGCATAGCGGGCTGTGATCTGAAGTAAATAAGCTTCCGACGGAAGTCACGCTTGTACTGGGGCACGTTCTGGTCCAAGGACGAAGGTAATCTGGGATCGTCCCAAGTAGTCGTTTTTGTGTTGTGGTCGACAAAGTAAACGCGGGCAGTGTTAGTGAGACGCATTTCCCAACCACTGGGAAGAGGACCCAACTGAGAGACAGGTTGCTGCTGTACACTACCAGCAGTGTTCTGGGGGTTATAGACCCGGATGTACTGCTGTCTGCGGGGATCGACCCACGTGGTGGTACGAGTGTTGTGGTCGACGTAGTACTGGCGACCTTCCGGCGTGCGTCTCTCTTCCCAACCAGGAGGCAGTTCACCGGTTCCGGCCTGAGTTGTGTTGGTCATGAGCATGTTGTTCGCAACCGCCGAGTTACCGGTATTGGGAACAGCACTGGCATTTGAGGCGCCTTGTTGCTCCGCAAGCGTGGGTGAGTTAGCACCGGTGCCTTCGGGAAGAGTACGGTTCTGGTGACGCTGTCTCTCGACTTGGGTATGAGCATCGCGCTCAGCTTGAGGTACTACCACACCAGAAGCATTGGGACGATTCCAGCTGGTGGTACGGGTGTTGTGATCAACGTAGTAAGTACGGCCAAGATTGTCCTCGCGGCGCTCCCAACCTGAAGGAAGACGACCCTGGGCATCCTCAAACGGGCTCAGCTGAGTCGTAGGTCTAGCGGCAGCATTGTCAGCGGTGTTCTGGCCGATGTGGGGCGCGGAGGGGCCAACAGAGATGGCGGATGAGTTCGAAGGGGCGGGATGGTGCGCAAGCGTCATGGCGCCGGCGGTGTGAGACATGGAAGCACCATCGCCATTCATGCTAGCGGCGCTAGTGGGAAGCGACGTGCGGCTGGTGGAGCCAACATTCTGGAGATTAGGGTGAGTGGCGTTGTTCCGGGTCACTGGGTTCTTGAGGTTCAACGACAAGTTAAGGATGATTTTGCCGTTGACTACCAAGTTGTCGTTTGCCTTTTTGAGATCGCGAGTAATCATTTGGTCTATTGTGGATGAAGATGCGGGGTTAGTTCGTGGCCCAATGCAGGGAATCGCATTTGCGAGTGCGGTGATGCGCATATCAAGGTGCCGATCAAAACTTACCACCAGAGTCGGGGCCAAGGTTTATGACATCACCAATGCGGACATTAATGACACCAAGGAAACCTTGATCCTTCTTCTTGAACTTCTTCTGGTCGAATACTTGCACCGCCAGGATGCTATCCTCCGTTGCGCGGCTAAATTAATGAGTAAGTATGGTGCTTGTCGTATTCGCATGAAATGGATATTTTAATTACGTACAAGTCGAAGCTCTCGTTCCAGTAGGGGTTCAATGTGCGTTTGCAGACACCGGTTGTCTTGGTCTGCTCGCCATTAAGAGTGACTACGGCGAATGGATCAGGGAAGCCTGCGGAAGAGGTGATCTTGGTTAGATTACAGCGCCAGATGTTGGGATCCGGCGGGGTAGCCCAGTTGACATGGGGGTGGAAGGAACATACGGAAGACATCGCGCTTGTAAAGACCATCGGCAGCAATCACTGGATTTGGTTAGTAAGACGATCAATTGATGCGACGCAGACTCTCTTATTGAATGTGCCAGATCAGATACACACCTGTGATGCGCAAGTTCATAGTTCTGTGGACACATGAGGTTAGCTAGCTAGGTTTTTAAAGGCATGATTGGCTCTAGTGTATAGTACCACTAATTAATGAGGCCAAGAACTTACCCTTGCGGAGGTGCATCTGAACGGGCAGCCATTGTGCTGCGATTGCAAAATCAGACAGCACGAGGGTGTAAAGAGACCAGCGCGATGCTGGAATCAATGGTGGATAGCGGTTGATGGCAGATGAAGAGCCAGCTGAAAATTCTGTAGCGCAGAAAAAAAAGCAAGTAATCGGTAATCCAGTAACGTGGGTGTGATGCGGAGGAAGCGGCAGGAGGCTGTTATGCAACAAGTCGGCGGGTGTATGCAGGAATTCCGTGATATAGGTCGATGATACAACTAAGCACTGTCGATGATGTTTAGACGGGAAAATGACCGAGGGAAGCAAAAGTTAACGGCGGAAGAAGATGGTAACGCTAAGTAACCCACGACGTATCGATAACAATCTGACGGAGATATAGGGTTGATCTGGCGCAACAGGATCAATGTAGTAATTGTCAAGACCGGGTCAAGAGACAAAAGGCAAGTGAACCGACTTTAGCGGCTCCCGCGGATGGGCGATTGGTGGGTTTAAGCTCTAGAGGGCGCTATAAATAGGGATTTGAGATTATGTCTCAATGTTGCGCTGGGCAAAAGACAACGAGGGCCACAAGCCACGGGGATTCGAAGCGAGGCAGAGAAAAATAAGATATAAGAGATCAGACTGGAGGGAGTCAGTCGGTAGGTAACACGGTCGGTATGCCGGCGATCCAGAAGCGACCGTGGAAGGGATTCAATATATGCGACGGGGTAGGAGTGGGCGAGTGTCGACAGCGTCGAGTTGCGGGGTTTTGTGAAGTCAAGACGGAGACACAGAATAATGCCGGAAGTGAACGGGTCGAACTTGTAGGAGAAAAGGAAGAGGAGATTGATGCAAGACTAGAAAGAGAATGCTGCACGGCAGGCTATGGAATTTCTGGGTTTCTTTTTTTTGGGGGGTGGGGGGTGAACAACAATGGGCCCAAGGTTGGTGAGGCGCAATCAAGATGGCGGGACTGAGGGTTCGTAGGTGATATTCTTTAGCCAGCTATAGTGAGTGGTTGTAGGGAATGAATAAGCGACGGCAGCTGGACCAAACTGACGTCGGTAACGCGAGCCACTGATTAGACTTTTGCTGACAAAGAAAAAAGAATAAGAATTCGAGCAGTAGTAGCCTGTAATCAATACCGGCTGAGGAAAAATTCGAGGCCCGAATACAAAACCAGCGCAGCCTTGTGAAGATCAATGATGCTGGACAAGCTTGCAAAGCAGGGTAGAATGGAGACGATATCGTGGGCAGCCGAATGATTGATTGATTGACTGACGGACTGACTGACTGATGCTTACAGAGGGTGCAGTGATCAGTGATGGATGGACTCTGTGGCAGGACGAGAGAAGAGAAAATCCGAGGGGAGGGGAACAAGACGAGCCTTTCCCAGCAAAAAAAAGAGGGGAGATATTTGCAGGACTGGCTGTATGGCCTGTAAGTAATTCAAATATAGTGAGTCAAGTCACTGTAACTAACCTAATCAATGAAAGCTATATAGTGGGTCGACGCATGTGAAATCACGATCCTGTATATGATGTGCTGATAATTGGAAAAGGAAGGGAAAAACTCAACATCACAAGTATGCGTACATTAGTCGCAGAAAAGGAACTCAACCAGATGATTAACGCTGCAATTTGCTCTATCTTGACGACGACCACAAACCCGGAGTACCTAAAAACAGCACACGTCTCTTTCAGGTTATGTTTCGCGCAATGCCGCCGTCAATCCCCCTCTAACTGCAAGCGGCAAAAGAACAAAAAAATCTGCATCATCACAAGGCAACTACGATACCCGGGTGTTTCCAAAAACTTCACACAATCCCTCCGCCTTGTTTCTTGTTTCCTTTATTTTAACGCTCGATTTGACAACGCTGTGCTTTGACTTTTGGAACCAGACTCTCTTCCGGAGCGAGAGAAGGGCCATGGACCTCCTGTCTTGTTTTCCTGTATGAGAGCGAAGGAGAAAGAGATGCCCGGCTCGAACTTGACACGGACGCACAGGTGAGAGGAGCTTTTGCCCTCTGGCTCTGGCTCTGGGAACTTTATTCTTAACTCGTATGTCTATATATGTATTCCGTTTCTGTTGCTTCGATGGATGACCGGATGGGGACAGCAGTCGGACCTGGTAAGTGTGTGATTTGATTTGGCTGGAGGTGCCGCGTATCCTTTTGGCGGGATGCTACGATCAAGCTCCCGCATCGGGCTACAAGAAAAAAAGAACCTCATCGCGAACAAGTTGATAATGCCGACTTTTTTTTTGGTTTCTCATCTTTATCTAGTCTCCCTTAGCTATTTCTAATCTTGTCCCCTTTCCCTCTGTTTCAGTTCCGCATGACCAACGCAGCGAGCGTCGCGGAATGCCAAAGCTCTAGCTCTGGTCACTTGGCAAGCTACATATTTACGATTGTTCTGTCACTTCAGTTTATTCTACATACATATAAAGCTCGCCCCAGTCAATGTGACAGAAAATAGGTTTGGTCTGTCGAGAGCTTTGCTTTTTGATGATCCTTTAGTACTACGACGGCGTCTCCATGCCTCTACAATGGGGTTGCCTGTGGGGCCACCGAGCGGCCCTGGGCGTTCACGCTTGGAAGTATTTGGAATACAATCATAATCATGAATCATGTTTAGAGACAGTGTGCCAAAAGGGGGACAATAAGAAGTCGGACATCTATATATATACCATTGCTCTCGTCTTAGGATGCGGAGGTCCGCCTTTGGCTTTGATCACGATGATCATCAAGTCCAGACTTTTGAGAGAGTCGGCTTATGTCCTGGTTTCTTGGTGGGGGTCATACTCCTTAATGAAATGACTGTCTACAGTGAAAGTGTAATCCTTCCTTCAGTCATGAGATCAATTTCGTCAAAAATATTGCGTTGACAGCTGCTGTTGATTCCTCTGCATTTCCAACATTCCAGAAGCCTGCACAGCAGTGGCTCAGTCCAGCTAGGTGGGGAGTGGAGATAGTAGTTCATGGATCGCCGCAGCAAGAGAACCTTGATTCTAATGATCCCTAGGCTGACTCGGTTTCTATACGAGATCTCAATCGGGAATACTCACAAGAGCAGGATATGTTATATTGTTTAGAATCTCGATCTAAATGGATAGAAGTTATTGCAGTTTTAGCGTCACGGGAGAGAATCCAAGGCTAGGTTCTCATGTCCTGCTTGTATATGGCGGCATGACGATCAATTGATATCATGTTTCCACCAGTTCCGTGATAACCGTTGAATCCCCGTACTAGTTGGTACCTTCTAGAACAGACATCAGTTCATGACTCCATACATAGTCTTCACTTTTCTATCACTTTATCGAAATATGAAAACACGGTTGGTAGCCAATCCAAGGTTTGGTCTCTAGTTCAATATTTCGAGTCTTAACCGTGATACCGGGCACAGTTACCAGAAGTGACATACTGTAAGGTGGAAAGTTAAATGGTGGCAGTGAAAAGAGGTAACTTAACATAGAGTAGTATTGCAGCAGTACAGTTGGTAATGTCATTTGTAGATAATGCCAGAAATGACTGCTGTCACAATATGAAATCACTGTCCACAGAAATCAATCTAAGTTTTCATTGTAATGTTAGTATCATCAATTTCCCTTAATCATTGGAGTTTGCCCAACCCACCAATTCACCGAGGCAAATCCCCGGCAAAAAGCGCATTCGCTTGAACTACAACCCCCATGCATTACATCACAAAGGAATTCAGGAACAAGACCAAGAGAGCACCTACAACAACCCACCCTACAAATCTTCAGCCTCGCCATTTGCGCGCCCACCCAACAGCCAACGACAAGCAAGCGATCCGCGTGTTCCAACTTTTTTTATTGTTGCATTTATTCCATTTGCTCGTCTGCTAGTCAAAGAAAAGACAGATTTTTTTGGGGATAACCTGTGGTTGGGGTTTTGATTGGTATTGTGGATTTTTTTTTCTCATTCTTTTTTGAAAGGTATGTTAGGTTTGTTAGACTAAAGGATTAGCTATCAAAGGTCAAAGGCGCGTGGTTGCGGTTTATTATTTGTGACATGAAAGATGGGATATATCGCAAGATGACATGGACAGAGGTTAACTGATTGTTGGAACAGGTTGACTACGAAGCGAAGTGAACCGATCACTCGAACAATGTCAGATAATATTACGACAGAAAAGGTCGAAGAGGACCTTGCGGTGAAGAATGAGCCGATAGTCGACGAGCCGGCGCAAGATAAAGAGACCACAGAGGAGGTGCGCAAATCTCCAACCTAAAAACACACCCACGCTTCCTTTCGTGCTCCATGTGACGCCCCTGCGCCCGGCGCATGGAAGCAATAAACATACACAATCATCTCCGAGGTTCCCCTTCAGAACATCATTACTTACGCCGACTAGGAAGAAGAGATCAACGCGATGAAAGCACGCGTGGCGGAAATGGAAGCGGAGGCGAGCAAGCTGCGGGAGATGCAGGCAACGCTGGCGCAAAAGAGCGCGGATGCCCATGAGAGTCGGCAGGATGTGGATTCGCGGAGTGTCTTTGTAGGGAATGTGGATTACTCGGCGAGTCCTGAGGAGCTCCAGGAGCATTTTGGTGAGTGTGGGATTATCAACAGGGTAACAATTCTGTTGGATAAGTTTACGGGGTCGCCCAAGGGGTAAGTTTGGTGGAGGAGGTTGTTTTGGTCTTGTTGCTTACTAACATATTCTGACAGCTACGCTTACGTTGAATTTGCCGAGCCGAGCATGGTTGCCGCGGCGCTTGTACTGAACGAGAGTATGTTCAAGGGCCGTAATCTCAAGGTGACTCCCAAGCGCACCAATATGCCTGGAATGGCCCGCGGTGGTTTCCGGGGGCGAGGTCGCGGAGGGTTCAGAGGGGGGTTCCGTG
>JABFIG010000251.1:0-27076 GCA_017139545.1 Ambrosiella cleistominuta | reverse complement strand
CCCCACCACCTCCGGCTCCCCCTCCTCCTGCTTTACCTGCCTCCGCAAATCCCTCCCCTGCGACCGCCGCCGCCCTTACTGCTCCCAGTGTCTCGAAGTCGGCTCCGAATGCTCCGGGTACAAGACGCAGTTGACTTGGGGCGTCGGCGTGGCCTCGCGGGGCAAGTTGCGCGGGCTTAGTTTGCCGATTGCGTCGTCGAGGCCGGCGGAGGGGGCGACTAGTGGCAGCGGCGGAGTGAAAAAGGTGGGGATGACAGATACGAAAAGAGATAGGGAAGTCAGGAATAAGAAGGTGGAGGATGCACTGAATAGCAGAAGCGGCAACAGTAGTAGTGGCTGGGAGGGCTTCAAAGGTTTTGATAACTTGGCCATCAACATCGTCAACCACAACAGCAACACCACCACCACCACCACCAGACGCATGCCGCCGCCGCAAGGGTTGGCCCTCAACCTGGGTTACGCCCCCACAGAGCCCGCGCTTTCCTCTTCGATCGACTCCGTCGCCTCCCTCGACTATATGTCCCCGCTCACCGGGCAGTTTCCCCGCGATCTCCTGCATCAGCAAAATAACCATCAACAGCAGCACCATCACGCAAACACGGCAACTGCCCTCCACGAAGACCCGCTTGCCTATCTGCACAGCCCAATACTATTCGAGGGTAACTACGCCCCCTCTCCCCCCCCACACCACCACCACTCCCAGGCGACACCGCCTCGCTTGACCTCCTCATCCCCCTTATCCACCATGTCCTTTCTCGGCGGCCCCACCACGGCTGATCCCATATCCTACGGCCCTGACTTCCCCGCCGCCGTTGCCAAGCTTGATCTGGCTTTCGACATGCCGCAGCTCTACGATCTCCCCTTTGACCCACTTTACCCTTTCACCCCCACGCCCGAGCTCCCGCGCGCCTACAGTTATCCCCCGGCCACCGGGTACCTCTCTACCGCCCACTATCTTGCTCATGACGTCTAACAACCTCTTCTTAGGTTGTTATCGTCCCTCTCTTTCCCTGTCTCCTTCCCCCTCCCTGCGCATCCCGGAGCTCCTCGCCTACTTCTATCAAAACCTCGCCCCCAGCTACGTCCTCGTTCACTCCCCCTCTACCAACCCCTTCACCGCCCACCTCCCCCACCTCACCCTCGCATCCCCTGCCATTCAACACGCCATCTGCGCCCTCGCAGCCTGCAACCTCCGCATGAAAGCCCGTCTCACTTTCCACTACTGCAACCCCCGCTCTCTCGCCGCCGAGCTCCGCGCCGTCCCCACACCAGTCCTCTCCACCTCCGAGGAATCCCTTCACCGCGCCCGCGCCGTCGCTCTCCTCAATGATGCCCTGCGGGATCCCGCCCCGTCCGATGCAGCCTTGGCAACTATTCTCCTCTTGTGCCATGCGCGCCTGGTGGAGTCTGGGATTGCCAAGTTCCACATGCAGATTGCCGGCGTCGCCAAGATCCTGCGCCTCCGCCGCGAAAACGGCTTGAAAGGAAACCGCGACGCCGCTTGGATCGAGACCGTCTTTACTTATCTTGATGCCCTTGGTGCCAGCGTGAATAACCGCGAGTGCCAGCTTGGCTACGCCAGATACGGAACGACCCCGGGAAACTTTGCCTTGCCGCGTGGCTGTGAGAATCTTGTGGGGTGTGAGCGTGAGCTCTTCAAGGTCATTAGCCGGCTGGGCCGCCTGCAGGTTCTGGCGCGCGGGGGTCCCGTTGTCAACTTGGGGATTCCTCAACACCACCGCCGCCCTGAAGACTTCTGGAGCGCCATTGCTGATGCTCGGCAGGCCTTGGCAGCCTGGTCCTTTGACACTTCAGCTATCGAGTTGCCTTCTGAGGCAACACCATCCGATATGGCGGCACTGCATCGGTTGAACCTCGCTCTTCACGCCGCGGCCTCATTGTACATTGAGCGCCTGGCAAACCCGGGGCTTCCCTCATCTCACCCGGTGATCCAGAGTCACGTCGCAACGACACTTGGCCATGTGTGGATGTTACCGTTGATGTCGCCAGCGTCCAAGTTTTTGCTGTGGCCCTTGTTCGTGGCGGGGTCGGAGGTAACGGCAGCCGACGACCGGGCGTTTATCCGGGAGCGGCTGACGGCGGTCATGATTCATTCGGGGTATATGAATAACCTTTCGGGCCTGGAGGCGTTGGAAGCGATTTGGGGAGGGACGGAGCAGCAGGAGGAGGAGGGGGAGGAGGAGGGGGAGATCCCAGGGGTTTTCAAGTGGTCGGGGTGGGTGAAGGGGCCGGTTGAGTGGATGATGTTTTGATGATGGATGAAGTGAAGATGTAATTGCCCCTTTGATTCTTTGTTTCTATTGTCTTTGTCTTTGTCTTTGGCATTTTTTGTTTCTGGTTATTTGGTTCTTTTTCGGCATTTTTTCGGGTTGGGGTTCTCGCATTAATCATTTGTCTTTGTTTGTCCTGCCGTTATCACGGAGGAGCTTTGTTTTTGTCGGGTTTTGTGGTTTTGTATGCTGTACAATACATGATTGATGATGATGGCGTTTTGGCTGGAGAGGGTTTTGACAGATTATTATCTGGCGCATTGAGCATAATTAGTCCTAATTTCCTGTTCGGTTGAAAAATGAAATTTATATATACTCACCAGACATTTTTCTTTTATCTTTTTTATGTTTGTAAGCTGTGAGCAAAGTGTATGAACGTTTCTTTACATTGATATTCCAATAAAATTGAATCAGGACCCAGTGCATACATGCCTCACACTATGTTACACACGCAAAATCATCACGACTTCCTTGCAGCTTCAAATCCACGCTTAACCCATCGCCAAAATTCATCAAGTACCTTCCTATTTTCATCTTTTTTCATCAGATTTTTCATTCAAATTTTCCTACTATTCCTTACTATCTTGCAAAAGTAGATAAGAGGTTGGAAATTCTGCACACTGATGATTTTGGAATTGAGTCTCTTGGATCTTCACGAGTTTACATCGTAGTTTTTTTTTTTCAAGACTTGCCACTTACACGGTAATGTCATATTTAGACTTGGATGCTACAAACTACGATCATTAACCCCGCCGACAACAACCACCATGCGTTTCAAAACTGACATCAAAAACCCTCGCATCTTCTCCAGTCCGTCCTTCTTCCCCCTCTCCTATCACCCCTACTAACATCTCTCCCAGAACTCACCGCCGCTATCGGCTCCCTTGAGAAAATCGCTTGGGTCCGCCTCGACGACTCCCTTATCCGCATCACTGTCATCCCCGACCTTGGCACTCAAGTCTGGGCCTCCCTCTCCACCGACCTCATCTTCTCCTCCTACACTATCCAGTCCACCGAACCCCACAACACCATCGACCTCGAGCTGCCCACCGGGCCCCTCCAGCGCGCCCTCAAGAGCGCTGCGGGGCCCCAGGCTGTCGGGACAACCTTGCGCTTAACCAAGAAGAATGGCGAGACGGTTCTGCGCATGACGGTGACGATGGCAGGGGGTGTCGGTGGCGGCGTCGCAAGAGGGACGACGGGGGGTGCCGGGGGGGATGAGGAAGAAAATTGGAAAGGGGATGGCGTGCAGGTAGGATTGCGGAGGGAAAAGGAGAAGATTGTCACGCAGGATATCCCCGTGCGTGTTCTGCGGCCCGCCAGCGTCGAGACCATCATGCAGCCGACTGTCCGGGAGCCCGATGTCCCTATCCAGCTACCGCCCCTCCTCCAACTTAAGGCCATCTCCGACCGCTTCACGCGCCTCGCCGCCGGCACTAGCTCGGGATCCGGTAGCAGCGGTGCCTCCAGTGCCGTCAGTGGCCCCGGAAAAGCTGCCCGCCTGATTATCTCAGCTAACATGTACGGTGGCCTCCGCCTCAAAGTGGCCACTGAGGGCTCGACCATCTGCAGCGAGTGGATGGACCTCGAGAACCCCATGATGGACGAAGAGCAATTGGGGATGCCGTTGGCCGAGCACCCGAGTACCAAGTTTCGCGAGGCGGGACCCGACAAGTGGGCGACGGTGGTGGTGGATGGGCGGGATTGGAGTAAGGTGTTGAGCGTGGGGAGGCTGGAGGGGAGAGTGATTGGGTGTTTTACGGATGACCATGCGTTGATTTTGTATGTTTATGTGCGGCATGCTGAGGAGCCGAGTGACGAGTCGGTGATTACGGTGAGTACAGAGGAGGATTGTCGTTTGGTTAATGTGTGCTCTGGTCGAGGTTGCTGACTTTTGGGCTTCTGGTGGGGTGGTTAGTATTATGTGCAGTCGTACAGTGTATAATGTTGGCGTGGCCAAGATTATTGGGACGATTTCCCTTTGATCGTCAAGATTGAGATCTGAAGGTGTCACACAGCCACTTACAGAGTCACACTTGCAGTATGATACAAGGCTCCCCGCTCATGCAAGATACCTACTCTCCTCAGAATGATTTCACAAAAATGGGCCACTATGTTACTCAAAATCACCGGTGAGTACATCATGGGCACATCACGGTGACCGATATAGCGTCTGGGCTAGTGCGGGTTGGTGTGGAAGGGTGGCTCTTGTGAGGACAGAAGAGTATCACAAAGAAGTCATAATACCAACAAATAATGATATTTCAAGTAGAATGGATGAGGTCGACACGTCATTTGAGTTGAACGAGGAGCATCCTTGGTTTCATTAAATTTGACTTCATTTCTTCTTTGCTGTGCGATGCACATGTCAATACCAATGTTGATAACAATTCATAGGATTTGTATTGATTGTACATAAACCAGACCCACCACCCAGAAAATCGAGATCCTCCCCCTCAAGCAAAAGCTGGGAAATAGTCAGCCTCCCGTCACTCCATCACAATGTCTCTCTATAACCCAAACGCGGCGTTAGAAAATACCGTCCAAAGAACCTAATAAGGAGACAAATCAGCGTCAAAACCCACACAATTTTTGACGGATACTTACGAGATACTTTGTATTCAACCTTTTCCTGGCAAGTTTTGTAACGATCATCTTGGACTATGGGACAATCTTCAGTCCATAATACGTGTAGATGCACGGAGTAATAACAGGAGGGAGAAGAAGAAGGCAAATTATCCGGAAAGATCTGCAGTGAGCGGGAATTCGTATTGTAGTGAGTTTTAGGGTACTCATAACAGTCAGGGAGGATGTCGTCAGGACCGGAGGCGTCTGACGTATTTGATACTTGTTAGTTCCCGATGATGATCGATGTTGAAAATCTCCAGGAGAGAGATGAAGGAAAAACGAAACAAAAAAAGAAAAAAAGAGAAAAAGAAAGAAAGAAAATCCAAGGGCAACTAGTCAGGTGAGATGGGATAAAGAGAGAAAAATACCCTAAAACCTGAAAATATCTCCCCTCCTCACAGAAAAAAAGCCACAAGTGTGTCGTCGTGGCAAATAAGTCAGCTGTCACTGCCCACCTGGCACATGATCCTCATCACCATAAATACAAGCACTGCGAGTCCCCTGCCAATATAGAAAGCAATCGGCTCACAAACTATCAATAATGATATCTCGTAAAAGTTGTCAAAATCAAGACCGTCACGCTGCAGCTAATTTGCTGTACATTCTGTACATGGGAGCTTGCGGTTGTTGGTCGTGATTACAACATGTATTCTCCCTGCAAGGTTAAGGAACAAACAGCTGTATGGGATGCGTACTTGAATGATGTAGTTGCCATTGGAGTCCGGATGGACTTAGCCAACAGAAGGAGAAGATGAAGAAAAGATTAAAGCCGGGGAATCTTTTTCCATGTTTTGGGATGGAGACAGCGAGGAAGAGAGAGGGAGGGGGGAATGATCATGATGAAAATGATTATGGATGGATTGAAATTTTAGAACAAAAGAGAATGAGAAATGAAAAGGAAAAAAAAAAAGAAAAAGAAGAAGAAGAAAAGTTCAATCTGGTGTAGTGGCAAATACCATAACTAGGATAACTAGGACACCGACATCGCCTAAAATGCCAGTTCGCTGCCTGTTATTGGTCCTAAAAAATGGCCAGGGTAAGGACGATAAACCATATATGAATTATTACCACCATAATTATGTGAACAACGTGATCCTCATCGGGATTGTCCTGGACATGTCCGTCCTCTATCCAGATCTTCCAGATTGAAGTTGGCACATTGTCTACTGAACTGTCTATCGGATTCCCATTGTATTGATGGTCATGTTTGCCATCTTCAATAGCCATGTAGAAAGAGAATGATGACGACAGAGTATGAGAACTGGGAATGGTAGTAAAGGAGAAGAATAAAAGTGAGGAATTGGTGACTGCAAAAGTTGATGGTAGATGTAGTAATCGGCTTTATGCATGGCTTCGGTTGATTGTAGAGGAAGGAAGCGAAATTGTTGCTGTTGTTGTTACTGTTGTTGAAGATATTGATGGATGAAAAAGAGGGGTGAGACTCGATGGTGTTGGCCAAATTATATCAGTACCCGGTAGTGGCGGAGAGGTGATGGCAAGAAACTACGAGGCTGGCCATGAAAGATGCTGCAAATAATTTTGCACCCCGATGTCGGCTACCCAGAACCGAGAAGAGAGTGTGTCACCAGAATCTTAATGGTGTTGCGACTTAAAATGTGTCATAAAGAGAGTAGTAACAAAGATGGATGTGATTGTCGCTGCCCAAAAGCCGAAAATGAGAATAGAGCTATGCTGAACCTATGTTTTTGGTTGGAAATGATTCAACCTCTGTTGTTCCTTAGCGCGTTTAATACAATCGGGACATATCTTTCCAGAGTCAAGATCGCCATATTCTGCCCCGATTCTTGACAGGAACACGAAAGTTAACAAAGTATAAGCCCAGAATCTTAGAGTCCAGAGTGCTGCCAAAATCTATACGACAGAATCAGTTAGATAGACTAGGATAGTAGACAAGACATTGAGCCCCGTGGAACTCATACCAGCAACACCAACTCGCAAGTTCCAAAAGGTACGCTATGTGATTCCCTTTTGTCCTACTATGATTTTGGACAGGAAATTTTTTTCAAGTGCAGCTTTGTAGTAATTTTGAATTTACTCATAGTTGGACAGCTTTATGGCACGTGTAGAGTCATGAATTAAAAGTACAAGATTTTTCATCGTTCCGGCATTTGTGACAATCACTTTGCCGAAAACCTTCACAAGATGAACATCGTTGTTATCCCGGATGGAAACAAGAATAAAACACGCTGTTACCGACTTTGCAATTTTAACTACAATGCTGAACGCCATCATGCATTGTTTTCATATGGGTAGCATTCGGGAGTCAAAGAAAGACAAACGTCAAGACTGGAGGACCACAAGAAGAAATGTGAGTCAGTATCGGAATGGGCGGTGTAGTGACTCTGTTAACTTACGGGTTGAGTAACTGGATTACGGATTGTAACAAGCACAAGTGAATGGTCTCGTCTGAAGGACACAGGCTGTGAGAAAGAATGTAGCGAGCAAGCCTGGACAACGGGGATAGGTTAGCATGTGGTTCTTCAACGCTATGACATAGATGCATGTGCGTAGACTGAACTCACAGGAAGTTGTTGTGCAGTGGGTGGTAAGTGGGTAGATGATGTCGACCATCAATGGCGAAAAATCGACCGACAAAAAGTTGGAATCAAGATAGCAATGAAAGAAAGGGAGACAGATTAACAAATGATAACTATTTTAACTTGACAAAGATAGAACTTTTGCTGAAAAGATAACGATACCAGCTAGACGAAAAATAGAGTGAACAACGAATGGAAATAAAATAAATGCAACAAATTACACGAAAAGATTCCCACAGCTACCATCACTTTTGGATCGTGGCCATTCACGGCAGGTACGTGATCATTTTTTTCCGCGATTTCCTCACGATCGCCAACAGCTACTGCAAAAGTGGCAGGAAGGTGCGTAGATTTGCAGCCTTGATGAATTCATCCAGCCAACCAAAAAGGTAATCAAGATAATTGACTGGAGGACCATGCTGTTGTCGTGTCATGATTCAGATGGTTGGTACTTAATGCTTTGTAGGCTTGGGGTGGAGTCGTGTAGATGTGATAATGGTTACACATACGGTTATGTCTTGGACATGGGCAGGGTTTAATCGAAATCCTACAAGGTGGGTCCTTGTGTGACCAAGACACCAACAACATAATCAACATGGTTCACATAGTTTGAGTGTGTAAGTCAAGATATTGATGCAAAAACTCAATACATTTATTTATAAAAAAATATCCAGAAGGAATGACAGCAAAACAATGCTAAATAATAATGATAAGTAAACACCGCCAGCACTTGGAAGGTGTTGCATGCATATCCCTCATTCTGTATATAACCAGCTTAGTCATCAATGTCAGGCACTAAAAGCCATCAACACTCTCCCGCCATCCCTCGGCCGTAGCTGTGAAACCTTGGCGAAAAAAAATTAGGGCCCACAAATCAGCAAAGCCCTCGACCTATCCAGAAACCCCCAATGGCAAAAGAGTGCTGAAGCTTGTGGCATTGTCAGTAGATGTCGAAACCATGACTGCCTCTCCCGTTCATACCTTTTCCTTCCACACCAGATCAATAGCCTTCTGATAAAATTTCTTCCTGATACTCTTCCGAGTATTCAGGCGGCGCTGGTGCCAGCGCGCATACTTGAGCAGTGACTCCCGGAATGTCGGCGTGCCTCGGATCTCTGCGATATCCCGGGCTGCTTCGTTATTATCCGAGGTGCCCGGGCACTTCGCCTCGCTGGCGTGCTGGTCCTCATCAGCGGTCAAGAAAGAACCAGACAAGAAGCCGGAGGCCATCATCAGAGACTTGTCAGTGGGCTTGGGAGAAGCTGTTTGGGCACCGGAGGCCATCGCAACAGGCTCCTGGCAGTCAACCATGGGCGTTTCCGCCTCGTGCTTATCCTTGTCGAACATATAGTCCTCGTCCACTTCATATTCGCCATCTCTCTTGCTATACGTATGGTCGTCCTCGTCCTCACCCTCGGTCTCACCATCTTAGTATCTGCGGCTGGCGCCAGGGCCCTTGAATCTCCGCAGCGTCAAGCGGTGCTCCGAGTTGTTGTCATCCAGCTGCGAGGCCGTGTACAACGCATAATCGTCGGCCTCGTATTTCCAATTTCTCGGATTCATCTCCTCCTCCGTCAGCTTAGCCGGCTGCACTTGCTACCAGTCAGATCCCCGGTACAGTTTATGGTCTGCCATCATCTGCTTCACATGCGCCCACGCCCCCAGGTACGTAGCCTGTGGCGTCGTCCGTAAACACTCCTTCATCAACTTGAAACTCTGCATATACGACCCGTAGGCCGGTGGCTGCGAATTCCGTACTCCTAGCGCCCGCTCCTGAATGCTGCGCCAGACCTCGCCGCGGTATCGCCGATACGTCTGGAAGAACGTCGTCGTCATAATCTGCAGCTGGCCCTCCACGCCAGTGCGCGCCCACCACTGTCTGATGGTCTGGATACGCAGCCAGCGCAAGCTCCCCACCTTGTCCGTGGCCAGGCAGTCGCGCGAACTGCCCGAGTGCCAGCTGATTTGGACTTCAGCGACATCGTAATTGTTCTTGAATCAGGAGACGTCGTAGCCCTCATACCGGCAGTACTGCGAAGTGTTGGTGGGCTTCGCCTGGATCTCGGTGACTTCAATGGCGGTGGGGTAGCAAGGAACGCCAAGTTCGGCGGGGTCCAGGGTGCCACTCGTGCTGTCGATCCACCGGGCGCAACAGCGCTTATAGTCGCCGTATCGTTCCTCGATAATGACACCCGGAAGCTGCTGGAGGCTGGCGTGGGACTAAGTAGCCCGCTCAGCCCAGGCCTCATCAGATTCGGGCTCCATCTCCAAGTCCTCATCATCAGGTCCCGAAGAGCTAAAGCTCGACAAGTCATTCAAAATGTATCCATCCATGCTTTTAAGGTCGTATTCCTTCTTGGCATCGTGGCCCTTTTGGCAGAGGTTAGAGGCAATGTTGCGGATGGCCTTTTCTTCGTGGGAGGTAACGACCATGAGGGCCTTTTGCTTGGGCTTGGCCATGTTGATCGCAGTGGGCAGGGATCTGGCGAGCTTTTTCCATGGTCATGATTCTGGAGTAGCCATAGTGGCCGACAATCTCGAGGTCCTGGAAGCGGTGCTTGGGACCGCAGTCGATGAAATCGGAGTCGTAGTAGTTGCCATAGTCGTTCATCTTAGCGAGTTATCTGTCCGTCGGTCAGGGTTAGCCTTGAGTTGCGACAAGTGAAAGACAACCGATTGCTTACTGAGTGACGTCTAGACTGACAATTAGGTTAAAATAAATGGTATTGCAAGATAAAAAGGCTTGTCAATACTAAGAGTTCAAAGTTTCTCAAAGCAATAAAACAAAGTAACCGCAGATGTTGTCCAAATGCCGTAAAAGTTCAATCAAAGTATAAGTAATAAAGCAATGAACAGACCGAATCTGATGATATTCAGTAATAACAACAACAACTCAAAAAAAAAGAAACTCCCCAAAGAGTAGATAACCACTCTTTTATACATTTCCCCGTTCGTCTTCAGCACGCCGCATCCGGCCATCATCGTCCCTCACTCAGGCCAAAAGTCTACAATAGGCCAATGGCTGCCACGGTTCTCGAAGGCGTTAACAAAGAATTAGTCAGTGATAGTTGTTGAATTGTCTTGCCACTGGTTTTGCAGCCAGGTCGTGATGAGTTAGGGCTAAAGAATTACTACAATGATTAGCTAATGGAAAGTCATATGGCACTTGGTAATGACGGACATTGAATGGAAGTCTTCAGTAGCTATGGTTGAATATTTTGTTTCTCCATATTTGGAGAGCTTCTTTCGTACGGCGTTGGATGGATACAATAGACAGTCACTCCGATCTTGATAGATACCAAGACAAATTCTACACAATTTTACAGCCATGCCAGATTGGAGTAATCAACACTTAAACCAGCCATCATTCTCTCAATCATAAAAAAGAAATTCCCATTGTCCAAACAAAACAGTGTTATATACTAGCTCCCCCCTCCTAGTCACAAGTCCCCACCTATGATTGGTCAGCTGCAGCCTAGTCGTCATGATTTCCTTTTTCGGTCCCCCGGGTAAAAGTGGGGCAAGTCACTTGCTCACTTGCCTTGTCCAGGGAGGGATGTAAAGAAAATATTTGTGGGGGCAAGAGATTCAAGATTAAGAGAGAGGACATGCGATTGGTGGGGAGGTGAGTCTGAGTCAGTAGAAGAAGAAGTGTTTGTAGGCAAAGTGAGTAGCATTGAGGACAAGGCTTGAGGTTAGACTTGAGGGAATTCCGCCTTATGATACTATGACTATTATATAGGCACAAACACACATAATTAAATGACTATAAGACAAATAGTTCTCGACTAGTTTGATCAAGTAGTTTGATGGTTTGGCCAGGATTTGTGATAAGATGTGGGGTGTGGGGAAAAGGTTGGTCCTAAACTTTTAGGTTTGACTCGGGCTGGTATTTAAACCCTATTGACGATAACCGACAAGGGTTCAAGGTTAGCCACTTGGAACCCACTTTTTGATGAAATCGTATGATGAGATGACTGGCGAGATGCAAACTAGTTTCTCATAGACCTAACTGCGAGGTACTATTATCTATATGAAAATAGATGGCCATTCGTTAAACAAGTATTAGCTTGAGTAGGCATTGATGGCAGTTATAGCTATGCAAAATTGGTAGTCTCAGCGATCTTGACCTGATACTTTTCCATTGATGTCATTAATTAACCACATTCATCTAAACTTAATGATCCAATTGATGTCCATTAAATCCATTAGACCAATGTTTCAATACTTACAAACTCTACAATCTATGGAAGCCTTGGTGTTGTCTGCTGGCCACTGCCACTTAGGGTTAGAGTCAAACACATACCCCTCACATCACCCACTACCCTCCGTCCTAATCCGCTCCTCCGTCTCATTGTCCTCTTCTCCTCTTCTTACCCTCTTAATGTACCCCATCCACTCACAACTGCTGCTTCTCCATAACACTAACACTAACTTGAAATTCCATAACGGCCCCCCACCCCTCTCACCGGTGCTAATGCAGACGATCGGCAAAGGATTGCATGTGCATGGTGATGGAGATTGTTAATGAGTAGGCGGTATTGGCTGTATGATAGGGCTACGGGGGGAGAACGGCCGGCCAGTCAGTTGTGTTGTATTGAGGTATGTGGGGGTACTACTTAGATTCCTGGCGCCGCGGAGACCCGGAGGCTCCGGCTTCTACAGACATAAAAAATGCCAGAAATATAAAAACCTCAATGATTATTCAATACTACTAAAGCTATACATATTTACCAATCCTTCCTTCTCTTTTTCCTTTTCTCTCCTACCCTTATGCCTCCCCCTCCTTCTTCTCCCCTAATGCCTCCAAAATCGCCTCCTCCAACGCTTCCGGCTTCGTCGTGCTCGCCCACCGCCCCACCACACTCCCATCCTTCCCCACTAAAAACTTTTCAAAATTCCACTTAATCCTCCGCAAGCCCAGCAAGCCCGCCTTCTGATCCTTCAACCACTGCCACACCTCGCTCGCATCGTCCCCGTTGACGTTAACCTTGCCCAAGATCGGGAAACTGACGCCATAGTTGATTTGGCAGAAGCTCTGAATCTCGTCGTCATTGCCGGGCTCCTGGGCACCAAATTGGTTGCAGGGGAAGCCGAGGAATTGCACACGGTCGGGGAAGCGGGTGGTGAGTTCTTTGTAGAGTTTTTCAAGGCCGGCATATTGGCCGGTGAAGCCGCATTTAGAGGCTGTGTTGATAATAAGGACAACTTTGTTTTTGTATTGGGAGAGGTCATGCGGGTTTCCTTTTTCTGTGTGTGTGGGGAGGGGAGGAATAGAGTGGTTAGTGGGGGGAGGTTCGGTCGGGAACGGAAAGAAAGCGAGGCGCCGGTGGTCCGGGGGATGGACAACTTACTGTCGAGTGGCTTAAAGGTGTAAAACTTGCTCTCGGCCATCTTTGCAAATGTGAGTGTCCTTTTTTCCTCCGAAAATCCAAAATCCAAAAATTGAAGAAGAAAAGAAGTATCGAAGATGATCCAAAAGGTCGTGAAAACGAAAAAAAAAAGACAGGAATAAAAAAGTCGAACGATTCTCTCCAGCAAAAAGAAGAAAGCTTCCCTCTGAGTTCTTTCCTATTCTTTTTTTTTTCTTCACCTTTCTTGCTTGCACCAGATAAACCCACATCGCACTGACCCTTATCCTTGACTCCTTGGCCCCGCAAAAAAAAATACACTCAGCAAATGACGTCGTGATAAATTGGATGACTAATCAAGGGCAAGGATTGAGTTGAAGTTGAAATCCGACCATGCATGAAGTGATGTAATTTTGGAGATAATATGGGGGTGAGGAACAGTATTCTTTACATATTGGTGTCTTGTTTACACACATGCCGTTGTCCAATGTCGTGTGGTTACCGCCAAGTCAGCCACCTACCCGCTCTTTCCACCCAATTCTTCAACTTCCTACAGTAAGCACAGACCCCACCAACAAACCTTGGCAACGGACCCATCATTCGTCCCGTCTCCCCAAACTCAAAACTCCGCCTCTGTCATCATCCATCCCTAACCTTTTCCCTTCAATTCCAAATACTTTTATACTAAAAAATAATCTCAATTCAAAGTACGCAAAATTAACAGTGACTTGTAATATTTAGCATTTTGTCATGTCAGACAGCCGTCACTCTTAACGTCAAATCACATATATCACATGCATGCATATATAGCCTTTTGTTTACCTGCATAACCCTGATGTCTGCAACCCTAACACAACTATTCATGAACTACAATCATCTAAATCACCCCCACTTTACTCAAGTACAAACTAAAATCAATTCCCAAATTCCTAAAAATACAAAAACTCCACTACCCTAACCTTTCCACTTACAACCCTGGCGTCGCTACATACCTTGCTGCTCCTCCCTTCTTCTTCCCCTTCTTCCCCCGCGCCACCGGCACCATTAACTCATTCAAACTATCTGTATTACTCATACTCGTCCCCGGCCGACTTCCTGGACCATCACCCGGAGGCCCTCCACCCAAACTCGCCATAGAGCTACTCCGAGGCAGCGGCGGGACACTCCCACTTCTGGCCGCCGGAGCAGGACCTGGACTGTCGTGCGTAGCTGACACGGCCCGCGGCGGCGGCGGAGGCGGCTTCTTGGTTTCTTCTTCCACAGGTGCGTTGCGGTTGACCCACTTTTGCTTGTCGGGGTCAAAATAGAACGAAGACTCCTCGCCCAGGTTCGCCTTTGTTGCCTTGCGGGGCTCCGGAGAGCCCGGCGCAGGATTCGACTTCTTGGACAGCCAGCCGAACCAGCCGTTGCTGGCATTGGCAGTCCTGGCCTCGGCATCCCGTTTCGCTGTAGCGTGTTAGCAAGAAATCGATAGCCTAGATAACATGTACATAATAAAATACAAAAGAGAAACTTACCCTCTTCCTCGGCAATCTTCTTCACCAAATCATCCGGCTCCCGCGACGCCTTCGGCCCTTCATCCTTAGCCATTGGACCCGAACTCAACCCAGAAATATCGTCATCATCATCCAAATCCAGATATCCCTTCTTTTTCTTGGGCTTCTCCTTCTTCTTGCCATTCTCGCCTTCCTCCTCACTCGAATCCGGCTCCGGAACATACGGCGTATACGGCGTCAACGACGACGGCTCAAACCCTCGGTACCTCGAGTTGGAATTATTCTCCTCTTGATCCTTCGGAGCTTCTGGCATCATCGAAGGCGGTTCAAATCCACCATAGGAAGGTGGCGGCGGCCCCACAGTAGATGGCGCCGAACTAGCTTGCCCCACCCCCAAGTCTCCAATCGACCCGAAACTCTGGCCGCTCCGCAAGTCAATCGGCGACTTCAACACAGACGAAGAATTGGCTTTCGTAGACGAGTTTGCCGGCGACGCATCATAAGACGCCGCCCGGCTGCCCCCATACTCCGACTGCTGTCCCGGAAATGACGGCGCATAGCTGCTTCCGGGCGTCGCATACTCACTCGGCGTCTTCATCGGCACATCAGTACTAGGAACTGCCAACGGAACTGGCGCGTACGGGTTGCTGGGAGCTGGAACTGACGAAGACACGGGGACGGGAGAATACAGGTTGGACATGGGAACCGATGAACTCATCATGGGCGACGGTGTATATCTCGATGAGGGTCTCGTACTTGGTGCTGGCCCTGGAATTTGCATGTCGACCGCCGGAACAGGTCCAAGAATCAGACCCCCAGAAAACGCAGCATTAACACCGCCTGGATTTGGTCCTATCACATGACCACCACTGGCATTGATACCGGCACCGTACCCGCCATCCTTAAAATTAGCAACTGAAGGCGACCGACTAATGGTCGGTGTGCTGCCCGCGGGGATATGCCCAAAGGGTCCCTGATCCGTTCCGTGCTCCGAGCCTGAGGCCGTGTCATTGTCCGCATCTTCACCGCTAACAAAGTTGTTGAAGGCGCCCCAGATGGTGCTCGAGACCTTGCCCATGTTAGGCTTGGCGATCCACGACTTGGAATCTCCATCGCGCGGCGCCGACTTGAGGCGCTTCTGGAGGTCATCAACGGCCGTCTCGAGAATCGGGTGGTGGTACGGCGATCTCCGCGTCTGTGCAGCCATGTTGGCAATGATGGTGTCACAGTAGGCCATGGCCTTGTCCCGCTGACCCACTTCTGCCAACGTAGTCGCAAACTGCAACTTGTAGGCCGACAAATGCGGCACAATCCCGGCACCAGCGCTGGACGCACTCAGGCCGTAGGCATACTCGGCAATCTCACTGAGCAATAGAGCCTCCGTGTCATGAGCCAAGTGGGCCCTCGGCGACTGGTGATCAGCTCCGATAAGCACAAAGTTGGTTCGCAGGTCATCGGCCCCACCAAACACGGCCCTGCCATGAGAGAACAAGAAGCACACATGCGCCGCCTCGATCCGCCCGTACTCGGCCAACAAGTTGCCGAGCGCAACCAGAGCCCGCATATCCGCATCGTCCCGCGTCCGGTTCCGCATAATCATGGCCAGAGTCTCGCGCCATTTGTTCAGCCCGGCAGCGGCCGAGTCGGGGCCAGCACTGACGTCCGGCGTGGCAGCAATCAGGTTGAGGCCGGCCCGGGCATGCGAAGGCACCAGCTCATCGACACACTCGGCCGCATTTCCCGTCAGGACGGAATACAGTGCCGCTAGAGACTCATTCTTGTGACCGGGGAAGTTGACCTCTTTCCGGACAAACTCCTGCGTGACCTTTTGGTACAGCTCCGAACCTGCAGCATTGGCAATCAGCAGAGCGTGACCCCAAAGCCGCTTATCGGCCGCCGCCCATGCTGCCTTCTCCTGGTCGCCCACGGCCAGGAACCGCTTGATCCGCTCAATTACCGCAGTGTCAACGGCATCAGCCGTAGCTCTAGAGATACCAGAGTAGCCAGTAGTAGCAGCAGCATCTGCGGTGGCACCGCCGATTCCACCGCCCATCATATAAGCAGCCTGCGAAGTATCCAGCACATCGGCCGCCTTTTCCACTACCTGCTGGTCCGCCAATCCCGGCATCAAGACATTCTGCACCGCCTTATTAATCACTGGCAACCCGTCTAGCTTCCCGTCGAACTCTACCAAAAGCCGCAGCGTCTTCCACAACAAAACCCGCTCCGTAGCCCGGTGCTGGTCAAACGACCACCCACCGTCCACCGCCTGCTCCGCCACCGCCGGCGTTTCCTTTTCCAGTGCATCGATGCCAGTCGACAGCCACGCAATAACCTCCTTCTTCTTGCCCTTACCCTTCAGCGGCCCCGGGAACCGGACCAGCCGCTCGTCCATCGGCACCAGGTCCTTGACATGCTGCACCTTGACCTCACCCGTCATGCGCATTACCATCGGCACCGAGCTCGACGCCGTGTACCGGGGAACCGACTTAGGGAATGACGTCACGATGCTCCCGCTAGGACTCCAGGTGACAATCGGGCTCCCCTTCCACCGCTCAAGCGGGTCCAATTCCCGGCCGTCCGTCGGCGGGACCATGTTGACTTTAATACTGGGCGCCCGCGGACGCGTTGACGGCTGGACAGTTGGAGGTTGCGCATAGTCCGCACCCGTTGGGGCCAAAACTGCAGACTGACCGGGTGCCGCTGGTGGCGGAACACCACCATAGTGCGAAATGGCCGACAGTTTACGGTCCGGCGACTGCGCAACATAATGGTTCCTCGATGACGACGGGTCTGCATAGCCTGAGAAGTCGGCATTCGCCCGCTTAGGCGGCGATAGCGTAGTCTGCGCCGATGGCGGCAGAGGAACATGGTTCTGGCCTGGAGGAGGCGGTGTCGATCTGGCGGCCAATAGAGGCCCGGCAGCATACCTAGAATCGTGGCTGGTCATCCGCTGGGGAGGTGACATGGGACTCCTGACCGAATCACCGGCGTGCGAAGGAGCCTTGTTGCTGCCGCGCTCATAGTGCGAGGTTCGCCGCTCACCGGACTCTCCATCAGCAGTCTCAAAGTACGCCAAGGGACTCGAAGTTCGGGGCTGGTGCTGTAAAACAGACGGAGGGCCCGGGGCATATGAAGACGACGGTCTCGATCCTGAAGGAGCCGGACTGTATCTGTTTCCGACCAAGCCCGGAGCCGGGGGGCCCGCATACTTATTGGGAACGGGAGCAGGAGCTGAAGTCGGCGCCTGAGGAGTATAGGGATTAACAGAACCCGGAGATACCAGCCCATGGCCAGGAGCCTTAGGAGCTGCCGTAGTAGCAGCTGGAGATTGAAGTGCATAGGGGTTCACGGGTGCCGGGGCTGAAGTGGGGGCATAGGGATTAACAGGAGCTGATGTAGGCGCATAGGGATTTACCGGCCCAGGAGCTACAAGCCCGTGGCCCGGCGGCTTGTTTCCGCTGAGGGCCGATATAGGCGGAGGAGCCTGCTGGATAGGCGGCACTAGCGCATACGACAACTGCAGAGGCGCAGGACCAAGAGGTGGCCCCGGAGGACCCAATGGTGATGGTTGCGCCGGAAAATACCCACTGTTCGGTGCCGGTGACGCCGCACGCACACTAGGCGCTCGGGACGCCAGTCTTGGCTTGGAGTGAACCGGCAACTCTTCAAAGAAACCACTTCCTTTCGACTTCAAGGGGGGTCTTCCGGGTGCCGGAGCCCCAGACATTGGCGGTGGGGCCGCGGGAGATCCATCACGAGATGCAGGCGCCGGACCGGCCGAAGGAGTAGGAAGGGCAAGAGTGCCGTTGGGATTACTGTGTGCAGAGGTCATGCTAGAACTGCGCGGCAGCAGCCCCATCGGCGGCGGGCCAGCTCCAGGCGTAGACACCGGCGGCGGTTGCAACGGGTTTGCATTCGGCCCAGAAATAATGGTCTGCATGGCCGGGCGTTTTCTCGGAGCCACGGGCTTGAGGTCCATGGGTAAATCATACGGAGATTGGTAGCCCTTCTTCTTGTCAACGAAGCTGTCGACACGTTTGGGTTCGGCTAACGGCGGAGGTGGCACGTTACCATACGAAGTAGCGACGGCGGGCATAAAAGGGTTGGGACTCGCGGGCGGATAGTATGGAGAGGCCGGAGCATACGGATTTGGTGACGGCTGACCAACGCTAGAGGCATATCTGTTGGCAGCGGGTACGTTCAGAGTGGGTGTAGGAGCCAAGGCCGTGATAGTCGGCGCTGCCGGCGCAGTCACTTTGTTGTCATCGTCATCGTCCAAAAGACTGTCGTCATCGCTAAGCATGAAACCCTCAGTAGCCACCACTGGGACCGGTGGGGCATCCTGGGCGGCAGGAGTAGGAGCAACAGCGTCAGTAGCTGGCACAGGACTGGTGAGATCCTCCAAAAAATCATCATCGTCGCTCCCGAACACATCTTCCCACTTGGCGGCAATAACGTCTTTGTGCTTTTCTGAAGCGGAAGGCTCGGTAGCGGGGGCTGGAGCCGGAGCCAGAGCCGGGGCAGCCTCAACCGCTGGTTCCGCCCCCTTCTTGTCAAAGAAGTCATCGGTATCTGCCGAGTCGCCAAAGAAGTCTACTTCAGTGGTTGGCTGTTGTGTCTGTTCGGGAATAGAAGTTAGAGCAGGGGCTGGAGCAGCTGATGGTGGGACTGGCGCCGCCACGGGTTCAGGAGCCGGGGCTGGAGATGAGACTGGGACATATTGCACCAAAGTAGATACCGGCTCAGTAATCTCTGTCTGTGTGGGTTCCATCAGAGTAGCAACAGCCTCTTGTTGTCCTTGTTCTTGTGCCTCCTCAACCCCAGCAGCCTTTTTATCAAAGAAATCATCATCCCCTAAATCCCTAAAAAGGTCATCCCTCGCCTTCTTCTCATCCTCCTCTTTCCGCACCCCATCCAATCCCACCCCGACATCTCCTTTCTGCACATTTCCCATTGCCTGCATCGTCGACTTCCTCCTCAAATCCCCCGGCACAAACTCCGCCCCTTCCCCTCCACCAAACGCCTCCTCCACCGCCTTTTCAATCGCCGGCGTCTCCGGCACATCCCCACATCTAATCAACGGCAACCCCTCTTCAAACCTCGACTCACCCCCCTCAACATTATTATCGTCAATATTATCGGACCCCGCTTGCCCATCGGCCACCTCCATCCCCCACCCATCGATGTCCTCGCCGCCCTCAATATTCCAAAGTGCCTTATGCCTCGCATGCGGTGTATCCCACTCTCCGGCATCGACAAGTCCCTTCGGGCGACTCAACGAGATGCTCTCGGCGGCCCGTTTATGTTCAGGCGCTGGTGGGACAACGGGGAACGAGTTACTCCGGTCTTTCTCAGGCATGAATTTTAGCAGGTCAGTTGATTGCCTAGTCACTGACCACTCAGACGACTCCTCGTCGTCAAAGTTGACCTCCTGTGCCGTGCGGGCAAACGACATAGTCGAGAAGTGTCCGGATTTTGTATCCGTGTATGTTGGTGAGGATAGGACGGGGTTATATGTGTCGGCGGCCTCGCTGGCCTCGTTGGCATCGGCATTGTTATCAGCAGTCACAGGCGGCAGATGTTGTTGAGGTAACCCAGACTCGGAGTCCTGGCCCGTTTGCACAATCTCATCCCCTTGTGTAACGTCTTCATCCACCCCCTTCACCTTTTCCGTCTCCCTCGCCATAGCAGAGTCCCCAGGCACTGCCGCAGCTTGTATCTCATTTTCGCCGACATCCTCTCTCACTTTAACCTCCTCCGCCTCCTCCATCCAAGCGTCCACCTCGTCAACCTCCAGGGCTGACAGGTCAATCTTCTTGGGCGACGCCGTCACTGGCGAGCTCGAAGCCGGCGGCGTCGCCAGCGATGGATTCTGTGTATGCGATGTATCTGTGTCCCCGGGCACATCGGGGCCCAGCGAGGCCATAGGCCGCGGAGCGGCCATTATTTGTTGCGGCTACTTTTTTGCGGGGATGGAAACAAGTTAGACAAGAGTTCAGATTAGGGATTGTTTGTTTGTTGGTTGGGAAATGGCTGATTGGATAGGTGTATGTTGGTGATAGTAGTTTGCTTGTGTTGAGGTGGCTGGCTGGCTGACTGGCGGGTAACGTACAATCTGATTAGTCTCAGCTGAAGAAAGCTCCAGTTTCTTCCTTTCCGTGCCTGTCCTTTCTCTTTCTTCGTATCGTGAATGCAACCTGAAAAAAAAGAAGAAAAGAAAAAAAATTCAAATTGCTAGCGCTATTAAATAAATACAACGTAGGGAAGATCGCAGCCACACCTCGAGTCTAGTTGCTTGCGAGCAGTCAAAGTCGGTAGATCAGAATGGTGTCGTCATGGAGTTTGTCATTTAAAATAATAAGAGTTTGGCTGTAGGTGAAAGCTGTGGTCAGTAGTAAACACATATTCCGGATGGATCAAGTTGCGCTGAACCCTAACCCTGGCCATGGATGATGTTAAGTGGCAGGTGAGCCAGTGAAGCATCACAAGACAATATATGAAGTGTAAAATGAGTACGGTTGAGACTCTACTATAGTGTTCCTTCATTTTGAATCGACTCATCTCTTTGACATTCGACATATCACTACTTTCTCCTCCTGCCGGTCCTTCTAACCCCATATGCACCCACTTAACACCAACCCTCCTACCAGCCCACCCCACTTTTCCCCTGACCTCGCCATCTGGCAAGCCCCGCCAACCCCGACAAGATAAGCTTTCAAAAATTCTAGACCTATGCAATTAATTTGCTTGAGACGGCTACCCAACACCCAATGCGCCTAGCAGAAGCATCATAACATCGGCACCCTCTTTCTTTATTTCTCCTCTCTCCTGCTAATCAAGATCCTCCCAAATCGCCAAAATGGGCCGCGAACTACAAAAAAAAAAAACCGCTCTTCCCGTCCCAAAGTCGTCGTCCCCAACCGCCGCAAAAAGCAACTAAACCCCATGGGCAACTCCATAATCACCAAAAACTGGTGTGTCTTTTCCTTTCTTTCTTTCCTTAGTCTCTCCTTCTCTCACTAACAAATTGTCTCTCTCCTCTTCCCTAGGGACAAAAAGCAAACCCTCACCCAAAACTACCGCCGCCTCGGCCTAGCCTCCCGTCTCCAAGCCCCTACCGGCGGCATCGAAATCCCCCTCTCCGCCGCCGCCACCGGCACCGCTCACCAGCCCACTAAGAATCCATCGTCAGCCACTGTCACCGACCTGTCACCTGCCGTCATCTCGGAGGCGCGCGTCGAACGGGATGAGAATGGCAAGATTATCAGGGTGCTCAAGGGTGATTCCGCCCACAAGCCTCTCAACGATCCCCTCACCAAATTCGATTCCGACTTCGAATCTGACTCTAACTCAAAAGCCTCAACCTCAAAATTCCAAACCAAAAACCCAGAAGAAACCAAATGGGAAGAATGGCACGGTCTCGACTCCCCCACTATTGCCGCCACCTCCGTCATCCAACACCTCCTCCGCCAATCGCAAGCCCCCCTCGTCAAAAAATCCCGCTTCCAGTCCCCCGAGGAATCCGCCTGGCTTGCCCAGCTCGTCGCCAAATATGGCAATGACACGCGCAAGATGGCGTGGGATCGCAAGTTGAATCCGTATCAGCAGACCGAGGCGGATATTACGAAGCGGTTAAAGAGGTGGCGGGCGGCGCAGGCAGTGGCAGGACAGGAGAAGTAGAAGAAACACAAAGGAAAGGGACTTGATATCATGAAATGTGATGTTTGAAAATTAGTCTTTTTGTTTTACTTTGTTTTGTTGGGTTGTTTGGTTGTCTGTCTGGGCTTTATCATTGTTCTTGTCAAAGAATTCGGTTCACTTCTCTTTATTGCCATCATGACCTTTTCATGTAAATCGTGCAAATGTGCTGTCAATATTTACTCTTCATCTCTATCAAGCATGTCATGTCATATCAAACTCTATATATATCTCCCTCTATATTTCCAGATTTCCAGTTTCCCAAAACTAGCCCAACCCTAATAAGGTCTCGCCTCCATTCTTACTGCACCCGGTCATAGTTTGCCGCCGGAAATCTCACAGCCTGGATATCGTCTGGCCCGTACGGCATACCACCCACTTCCATAGTTCCCCCGTGGGGAATCATGTGGTCCTCATAGACAGGCACTGGAGTTGCCATGTTTTCTCTCTCTCCATGCACGGGACTGGGCCCGTACCGGCTGTTCATGGTCCCTGAATACTCGGTGTTGGAATCAAACAGCGGCGTTGTAGTCCGTCCTGTGGAACTGTGGAAGCCACCAAAGCCACCGTTGCTGACCTGAGTCTCTTCCTCATCGTAGGGGTCTAAACGGGACATACTGGAGCCGCCACTGTAGGCGCCGGCGGCATACGGGTCGTCAGCGGTATCATCATGGTTGTTATTGTTGTTGCCAAGGGAGATGTACGGGTTATCGTCGGCTGGGTCCATGGAAAAGGCAGCCTTGTCAGGGTCGATAGAGGAGTCGCCGAAGCGGCGGCGCTGGGTGTAACCGGGGAGTTGGCCGTTGTTGTTGTAGGCCTGGAGAGTGTACATAGAGAGGATTATGCAGAGGATCCAAGAGACGCTGTGTTTCTGTTAGTTGTCGGTCTCTTTAAGGGCAAGGAGAAAGGGTTGACGGTACCAAGTCAAGACTCCGAGGCCAACAATGGCCTTGGAAGCTCCGCAGGCGCCCTTGCACTTTCCGTACGTGTTATAGGCGGCCTGGGCGGCAAAAGCAGACAGCCACAAAATGGTAAAGATGACATCGAGGGCCAACATGGCATGGGGTTCGGCAAAGCGTCGGGTGCGGTCGAATCTGGGGGCCATGATCAGGTAGATCCAGGCGGGGATGGAGAGGAAGCACTGTGAAGAAAGGAGTGTTAGATGTTGCTGTTGCGGAATTGGCGGAGACGAGACACGGAGTGACGGAAGGTCGGGAGAACTTACCAGGCCAAAGACCCAGCCGTTATTCCCGACAATGGTGGCATTCTTAAAGACAATGATTTCGCAAACCCAGGCGACGACGACGCAGAAGATTTGGAAGCAGTGCAGACCTAATTTGAACATTGGCACCTGTTCGTCTGTGATGCCTCGCATTGTTGTGGAGAACGAGAGAGTGTGTATCTGTTTGTGTCTTTTGGTCTCTCTCTAAATGTTGTTCGTCGGGGAATATCGCCGAGGCTAGAGGCTGTATAGCTCTCTAATGTTGCCGTGTAGGTTGATAAATTGGGATGGAATAATTGACGATCACGACGACGGCTGTGGGGGGGGGTATATTCGATATGATTGATGGTCGTAGAAGATGTCGTGTGTTTGCGGTAGTGATGATTTGGTTCGGTGAGAAGATGGTGATGAATTGGGATCGCGTTTGTTGTCGTTATTGTCGATAATAGCCAGAACAACCGAGTAACCAGCACCTGTCCGTCTGTGTTTGTGTCTGAGTGTTTCTCTTTTTTGTTTTTATATGTTGGTTTTTTTTTTCTAGCTGTCGCCAGGTCTCTGTAAAGAATAAAATCCCTCTGTAAGTAAAATAAATATCGTCCACAAAACAAGAGAGAAAGCCTCAACCAGAAAAAAAAAGATATTCGTTCCCCTTCTTTTTATTTGTCTTTTTTTTGTTCTTCTTTTGCACCCAAGCGGCAATTTCTCTCTTTGTTTCTGTTCTTACCTTGTTTCTGTTTCTGCTTTCCTGAGGTGGCGCGGAGCAGGAGCCTGCGTCAGCAACGTCTGTAGTGAAGCACCAAAAGTGCACAAAGTGAAGCAATGCTGAAGCTGTGCCACGGGCGAGGGCAACAACAGAAGATACAGGGACAATACAGGGGGTCAACGTAAGAGATGGGAGTGAATGCGGGATTAAGAATAAGAGTTAACAGAAGTAGAGTATACAAGAAAACAAATTGACTGCTCATGTGGTCTTTGATTTTTGATGTGTCCATGTGTCCCAATATCAGACTCATGTGCTCTTCTGTCAGTACTGTTTACATTATCCCACCGTTGCGAAGGAAACAACGTCTTGGCCAATCAAATCACGCATATTTAGTCTTTAGTCCCACCCACAATATCAGCCTGCCGAGTCAACGGGCCCTTTGCAGCCAATTACATCCTCATATTGTCACTTGGTAATTGTTCGACTCAATAATCGCTGAGTCTCTACAAGACAGCCACCACAGGGAAAAACAAAAGACAATTTCATCCATATATATAATACATACATAGAATCCCCTAGAAACCCAGTCTCACAGCTTGTCTGCCTGCCCGCCCACCACCATCAACTTCCTCCCCACCTCCGCCACAGGCCACGCCACCATTATGACGTCCGCCAACCCAAACGTAAAATAACCGAGATCCAACTTTTTTTTGTAGTCGTCACATACATATATGCACATACAGAAACGCCCGAGAACCATGTAAATCAAGGTGTGGCTGCACACTCCATAATCCAGCAGCCTAAATTTTAGATTATATATAGGTCTATGTATATATGTATTCCCCATCTGTGTCCTCCGCTTGGCAAAAAATGTGGGTCATCTACCCTGCTTAGTCATCCCGTCCCCACTGCCTATTATCCTCCCCCTCGTCCCGCCGATCCAATGTCCGATGCAACTTGCCCTCTCCCATCATACACATCGCCGCCAACCCCACCACACTAAACCCAAACAACGTTACAAAAACCCAGTAAAACGCACCCATATACGCATCGACCGCCCGCTCCCGCAGTGCCGGCGACAGCCCGTCCAGCCTGGCAATCGACTGCATAATCCCCTCCACAATCTTCTGCCCAGCGGGACTGCGGCCGAAGATGTCGGTTAGGTTGACTCGCAAGATGTTTTGGAAGACGGCTGAGGCAATGGTGATGCCAAGGGTGCTCCCGACGGACCGGAAGAGGTCTTGGTATCCCGTTAGTTAGTTCAGTAAAATCCCCGATAGAAAGAAAGACACAGAAAAAAAACTTACACGTTGCCGAGGTAATTGCCGCATGCTCCGCCGCATCCACCGCCGCAATACATGCCAACAACGTCACCGTCAACATCGCCCCGTAGCCCCCTCCACACGCTACAAACACCCCCTTAATCCACGCCGTGCCTGTCTCCCGCCCAAACTTCAACGTCCCGGCACTCCCCACCACGAACAACGCTGTAACCGCGACACCGAGCGCCCAGTATTTCCCCGTGCGCTTCATGATGATGCCAGAGGATAAAGAAAAGATGGAGACGCCGACTGGCGAGAAGAGGAGGACGGTCCCCGTGGCTGTGGCTGAGGCACCGAGGACTTGCAGGTAGACCGGGACAAAAAAGAGCAGCGAAAGCATTGTCATTGTAATCGTCAGGTTCGCCAGGCACGCCGCGGCCACCGTGCGGTTGGCCAGTAGGCGTATGGGGACAATCGGCAATGGCGCGTGCATCTCTACATAAATCAAAACACCGAACAACACAAATGCCGCCGGAATCGCCGTCAACGGCACCCAGTGTGTCCACGGAAGGATATTCCCGCCTGTGTTTAACCCCGCCAATAACGTCACCAAAGCCCCCACCGTTAAAAAGGCCCCCGGGAAATCCACCCTCCGCCACACCACACGTGCCCCATTGCCATCGCCATCGCCATCGCCATCGGAAATCTTTGCCGGAATATCAACAAGCGTCCACACAAGCCCCGCCGACATCAGCGAAAACGGCACCTGCAACAAAAACGCCCACCGCCACCCACCCACCGAGGTTTCCGCAATATACCCTCCCAGCACTCCGCCCAACATCGCCCCCGCACCATAACAGACATTCCCAATCCCCTGGACGACCCCCCGTTGGCGCAGCGGGATCAAGTCACTCGCCAGGAACGTCCCGATACTCATGAGGCCCCCCCCGCCAATCCCCGCGACCACCCGGCCGAAAATCATGATCCACTCGTTCCCCGCCACGCCGCAAACAGCATTCCCCGCCGCAAACACAACGTTGGAAAAGACGAGTCCGGGCCCGCGGCCCAGCAGATCGGTCAGCCGGCCGGAAATCGGCTGGCAGGCGGCGTTGGAGAGGAGGTAGGCGGTAGCCAGCCAGGAGAAGAGAGTCATGGAGTGGAAGGTAGTGGAAATTGGGGTGGAGAGGGTGGCGATGATGGTAGAATCGAGGGCGCCGAGAAAGGTGCCGAGATAAGTGGAGGAGAGGATGAGGAGGAGGCGGCAGGTGAAGAGGGGGGGGTCAGTGGGGGGAGTAGTGGTGGATCGGATGAGTGGGGTAGATTCGGTAGGGGGAGTGACGGCCCGTTCGGGTTCGGGGTCTGGGTCTGAAAGAGAGGGAGCTGAAGTCATGGTGATTTGGCGTGAAAGTAATTTTATATAAGGATACTGAAAGATGGAAGAAGAGAATTCAGTTGAAAAAGGACTCGTCAATGAAACCTTTATGCTTATCTCTCTGAAAACCTTATCGTGCTCGAATTGGCCAATTGCGTAGATTTCGTTGTAACCCTTGTTTTTGGCAGATGCTTCATTTTTGGAAAGATGTGTAAGTGAAAAGCCAAAGTGTTAGGTAAGTCAAGGTGACTTGTTAGGGTTTTGGATACAGTGGAGTTGATATAAAGTGGGGTCACGTGAGAATTCAATTAGACCGAAGACATCAAGATATTCACCACCGCCGTCACAACAACAGCCATATATTGAATCTTTACCTTCATCTCTTACCGCTCCTTCAACCAAACCAACCACAACACCGTTTCCATGCCTCCAGCCCCGCCCCCCACTATCCAAGACCTTATTCTCCCCACCCCGCCCCCCCTCTCTACCCTC
>JABFIG010000250.1:0-27103 GCA_017139545.1 Ambrosiella cleistominuta | reverse complement strand
TTTGGTTTCGTTGGCGGTTGCGGTGGGGGAATATGGGGGGGAAGGTGAGGAATGGGATGGGCTGTGTGCGGAGGTAGGGTTGGAGTTTGTGGTAGTACAGGGCAAGGTGAAGGATAAGGGGATTAGCGAGTTTGGAGGTATTGTTACTTCTGTGGGCTATGTCTAACATGTTGGCAGACAACTAACGGGCTTTCTTTACAGAGAAGAAGGGGGTATATCGGGCGCTGGAAGCCCTTCAGGCTAACAATTGGGATGTCGGGACTCCTGACGGGGAGGAGGAAGAGGACGACGTGTTTGATTTTGATGTTGATAACCTGAATTTTGCTATGGGGGATCCCGCCGATTTCGAAGGCCTACGACAAGCCATTTGGGGTGAAATAACAGCCCGGGAATCTGCCGCCAAGGACCTCCCGTCACCAATACCAGGGCAAAAGTCAATAACAACAACGACAATAATAACAGAAAGCAGCACAGATGCGCAAAAAGAAACGAAAGATGGTCACGGGGAAGTAAAGGAGAAGATGATGAAAGTCACGCCGAGTTCCTTGTTGCCAAAAGAGGAGGCCCTGTTGGGGAGCGATGAGGTAGAAAAGTTGGAAAAGTTGATGGGGAGGTTGAAGGCGACAAGGGAGATGGCGGAGGGATTGCCGGAGGCGGAAAGGAAGAGGGTGGCGAAGAAGGCGGTGATGGAGGTTATGAAGGAGTTGGAGTGAGGTAGTGGAAAGGAATATCAAAAGGTACAGAAATATATTTGGTCTCAGGGTTACAACTCAGAGTTGTTTGTTTCTAACGACTAGAGAAAATGATGGCCTTGTTTGTTTGTGGTTAATGTTTCTTGGGTGTCTTATGGAAGACTTAGCATTTCCATGGTTGCAATGTCTCGTTTAGTGGCTGAGATCAGTAGAGACAACGGCAATAAGTGGGTTGGGTCTGTGTTGTTGGGGGTCAATATTTGCCTCAATGTCTATACTAGTTCGGGATTTATATATTATAGAATTTACTGGTCATCAGAGCCTCGCTCTTGGAAATACTGCAAGAGATAGCGTATACAATCAACTGGCGATACCCTGATATGTTAAGAATTACCTGGATAAGACGACATAATATAGTCTTGTGAAACAGTGTGTATTGGGGTCGAACTCGGCTGATTCAAGATCATGTAATGTAGTGGCTCTCAGAACAATGGCTCATGGCGGGAAACATGTTCCGAGAATATGACTCTGGCTTCCGCGGCGGTTGACATTGACCATATCCAAAATCATGATTCTATCGGCTTACAATGTATCATCATCTCTTCCCACTGAGTCAATATCTTGTATTGTTACAACTACCCCACTACAGAATCATCATAGAGCATCATCTCCTTCCCTCCACTCCACAACTCCACATTTCTCGTCCCGTGGCGTCCCGAAAGTCCCCAACAACCACCAGCTCTTTTTCTCACATCTTGACGCCTCACACAAGGCCTAAGAACGCCAGTGTCTCCTACAAGCCGTGTCGTACAATGTCGGTGGGCAATGTTTTGTGTAGCCGTCATGGTCCTTGGGGAGGGTTAAGCGGGATGGGCGAGTTGGGCGGGCTGAGTGGTCGGTCACTTAAGTAGCTGTGAGTGAGCGAGATAGAAATAGGTTTTATTTTTTTTGAGGCCGGGATGATCTACAGTCTGGGTATAAACTCCATATTTACTGAAACGTGACTATATCAGATCATGTCATCCCGATAACCACTCTGTAGAACATGGTTCTATATATTCATCTCGATCCTGGGGGTATTATGTTAACATGCGCAAGTTCCAGGGCACATTCTGCCATCAAGACAACGCCCATATGTTATCGCTACTGACCAGCACATCACACCTTGTCATGCTATCTACATTATTCATTTTCTCGTTCATGATAATACGCAGAGTTTTTGCATAACGTCGGGGCGGAGATGACTATGCAGGATATATGCAAGGGCCCGTTCTGACCTTTGCCTATTTTTTTCATGTGCAGCAAACTATCATATTTGGAAACGGATCATTGGTTGACAAGTCATGACTGAATTTTTGTAGATATATAGATATAGGAGTTGTAGTAGGGTAAAGGGCAGGCTGATATGGTGTACTTTGTGGTCAAGATTCAGAGGCAGCCGTGATGGTGTGTGGACCTGGTGATCTACTTTACCTGTCAATAGGCTCTATAGACTGGCATCAGATTTCCCATCTGAGAACCATCTCCCTTGATCTTACAAACAATCTATTCACATTCAACCAGAGCTTCATCCTCTCTCAATATTCCTTATCAACCATTGACATCCTTTCCCGATCTCAACTTCAACATCAGACGAACATCATCAGCTTCGCAGATATCCCAGATATCCCAACATTTCTAACCCTATATACTTCCCACTAACACAAACTCAGGAACAATGGGAAGCTTCCAAGGCGACGGACGAGGGTTTGCTGCTGCAGCAAAGACTTGACTGGATGCACGGAAGGGAAAGTGTAGCAGAGACATATATACAGGGACCGGAGGGCGAGGAGGTGGCATGGGGAATCCCATACCCCTGAGGCTGAGCCAGTTTGTTGCAACGTTGGAAGTGGAGAGAGGTAAGAGATGGATTTTGGAGATTTTGTGGGGTCATCTTTGAACATGGATTAAGGGTTAGTTCCATATGGTTATCTTCCATAATGAAGAAAGATCACTGCCTAAATAATTGTGGTTGTCTCTCATCAGCTCAGTATTGGTTTAGCCAACTCATCCAAATTGGCATTTCCGTATTATAAGTACATATGTAAATATTTAGATACAAGTACAAGAAAGGGGTATTTCCACCTCAGCATTCCGGGCAAACATCTGGAGATATTTGTTAGGGGTTTGACCATATCAACAGGGCTTTTAACTTCATGCCGATGGAGTAAATATTATTTATATAGTCCAATGTAAGGGTTAAATGGGCGGAGGGATGGTGTCTGTTGCCGTTCATGTTCGCTAAGAGTCCCGGTGCCATATCTGTGTCCACGGTGTCTGTGTCATGATAAATACTATGGCAACGTTTCAGACGCCGGATTGGTCGTCAGTGCTCTGTGATCAACGACAAATCATCCATAAGGATAAACAGCCAATAGCTTTTCTTCTCCACAATGATTATAGAACACCTCTCATCCGCCATGTACGGGCAACTACAAACGAACCAAGCCCATTGTCTCTCCCGGCGAGGAACCAAATCCAATCTGAAAAGAACAATCATTCCAAGTAAACTATCAAGCAGAAACTGTCTGTCTGCTTCGACTCACGTCGTCAGACTCCTCCAACGGTAAACGCTCAACGCGTTGCACCTGCATTTGATGTAACGCTGACAGGGCCACCAACAACGCTACATCTCACGAGAGCCTTTGATGGCAAAGAGACTTGGGAGAGGGGATTATCAGCGGGTATTGGCGAGAAGGCTTGGATGTATCCATTCAAAACCAACCACTAACTTCCAGACCTCTCCCCTGCATGTATTCATATACAGTACATATATTTCCCACCACTAACATGTTCGTTGTCTCTTACTTCCGGAAGCACTCCGAATCAAAGATGTAAAATATATTTAAATATTCACATAGAAATCTCATAGTCACCACTAAAAAACCCCGTGGATCCCCTAAAAAGACTCTCTGAGAACTTTTCGATGGAATGAGGAAACTTGACACAACAACAAAAAGAACTTGTGCAAGCTTTGTTGATAAAGGGCCGGAGGACCAAAGGGGAAGAGCCGGATAAGGGCAAAGAGAAACAAACCATGTCGTAGTATCACAGGCACAGATGAGGAACCAGAGGTAATGTGATGGGTTAGATTCTTTTTTTTTCTTTTCCTTTGTCATGCGTATATATTATATAGACATCCGGAACCGTGGAACATGTCACAAAAACTGAACCACTGAACCATCACTCTGTATACATCTGATCACCAGACCCGTATTTCCGTCATACCCACTAGTGTTCCCCTCCATTACTGGCGGCGGCTATTCCAAAATCTAACACAGAGCTGACCAAGGATATAGCTAGCTGGCCATTTAGCCTGGAAACAAAAAAAAACATGTAGAGTCCTTCCACCGTTACCATACGGCCCCACCACACCTTTGCCGCTGGTACCTGACTAGTCCCTTTTTGTCTGGCAATGTAACCCCATTACTCCGCCACCACATCGTTTATTCGTCCCTTGGTCCAGTTGAGCTGCTAAAACAACGATATCCCATCCCGACCAAGCCTCTTTACGATACAGCTGATGGTGTTTGGTGTTGAATCTGGCGGACGACATTCTCCAGCATGTCACATCACAAAAAGACTGGCGTGCGAAAAGAGGCAAAGATGGATGACGTATATATATATATATGTTTGAGCGGTAGTTTGTGGCCTTGGAAGCGCTTGGAAGGTGCTAATAGAATTTCTGAGGTTTTATGTTGTTGTCGCCGAGAAAGGACAAGTTCGGATGGTTAGTGGGTATGGGCCTGATGATGTCAGTGATTCTAGGCCCTCATTACCAGTGTACTCACATCTTGATGTCTATGGAATAACTATAACGAAATGCCTCGCCTTCCAACCCGATCCGATCTCTCCAAATCATACTGTCCTCTCCCATTCAATCATCACACTAACACCCGACATACCTCAAACCAGCAACCCTCCGCCTTCGAAAAACCTAGATTCACAGAACCCAACGTCACACTCAGCGCCCCGACCATCTTGTTGCCCCCCTGACGCGTCTCGGACTACGGCCGACTTGGCAAGTACATTTTCAGCCCTGGAAAACCCTAGCCCGAGTGGGGTATCATGGCCTTAATTTTATTTATGTATACTATGAGTGGTTCCTGGGCGTTTGATTCTGTGTCTGTTGAGTACCTATGCTAGTTTCCATAGAGGTTGCTCGCCGGATTCGTCGCTGTTGTAGGACGACGGACAGTTTGTAACATGGGGTTGGACGAGGGAGGGTAGCAAATGCAAATATAATCACTATGGTGAGTTGTACGGCCTGGGAAAGTGGGTGTAAACACTCCACTATGGGATGATTACGGGATGGAGAGGGTTCGACAAGTGAATATGAATAGTGGTGGGTTGGTCAGTGAAAGGCGCGGTAATGAGGACAATATGTATGTGTGTAGGTAGAATGTTTGCTGATTCATGCGAGTTACCATGAAACATCCTCGACTTTGTAGATGCGGTGGGCTGTGTTGTGTTGTGCCTGTGCAAAGCCTAAACTGCAGATTACCAAGAAGGGATTCTACTTACAAACATCTTGCAGCAACGTTCAGATTTCCGATATGCGATATGCAAAGTCAAGAGCCGACTGCAGCTTCATTTGGGATTCTGTTTTTATGAAGATTTTAAATCCATTTTACTGTATTAAATAAGTGTCAAAAAAAGGGTTACGGGAAGTTGGACAAGAAAACATGGCGACTCGAAGCATCACGGCGACGCCGGCCTGGATGGCCAGTCATCACAACGTGTTCGGTCTTGCAGTTTTGTGGGCGTTTTGCAGAGACGAAGTTGCAGAAATGTGGAGACAGGCCACGAGAGGTTCCTGCCAGCAGGGTGCAGAATTCACATGGTGTAGTTGCCAGTTATCAGGCATTCGGTCAAAGGCGGAAAGTGCCCTTGACGACATGTCAGTTGCAAATATTAAGCAGTGCCTCGTTTGGTTGTTCATTTTAGAAGAAAAGACCAACTTATGGATCCCCCCCCAAATATAGAGAATAACAAAGGAATGACATAATGAAGCTAGACTACAGAATGAATCATGCTGTATTCTCAATATACCCACCCGAGGGCCAGGAAACACGGGAAAAGGAAAAAAAAGAACCATTCAGTATAGCCGCCGAAAATCAACCCACCAGTGACAATCCCATCAACTAGTCACAAAGCTTTATCCACCAATGCAGGTACCGCTTGCCGACCCACAGCCGCCATACCTTTTCTGGGCAGTTGCAGCCCGAGGAATACCATCTTGACCCGAAATCTGAAACAGCTAGGCCATTTTTTTGTTATTTATTTTGGATTGATTTTTTTGTTTTTGCCTTTCCCCCCTTTGGGTCGCTTGAACGGCGGTTGTAGTCTTTGTGATCGAAGAGGGGATCACAATCGCGATGTCTTTAGTCTGGGAATCTGGTAAAGCTGTGGTATGAAATGGTGTATATATATCTACACTTGCAGTTGGCGCTTTTGCTTTGTCTAGATTGTTTGGTCCGTTAGGTGCCAGTGCCCTACAATGACTATCTATATGATTACAACCTACCTAGTTATGCCTGCTCATTCCCGACCAATAAGTTCTAGAATCTCACTTTCTTGTCGCTAAGCGGGAGTGTCAGCCCATAGTCTTGAAATTCAAACTGTATCCATATATACATCATTCCATGTGCCGCGAAAAGAGTCGCTACAGCCATCGTGTCTTTTTCATTTTGCCTTTTGTGTGTCTATCTGTATCTCGGTCGGTTGCTGGTGATGCTGGGTTAGGACGCGGGCCAGGTTACCGGCCAGGGGAGTCAGATAGAGCTGACGTGACTGTGTTTCGGGAAGACTATGTAGAGACACGGATGGGCACAAGGGCTATAGAGGTCAAAAGTCGTGAAGGCAAATTGACATTATGGGCATTTCAGGCCTTAGATATATGTGTTTTAAAGATTGTGATATGTAATAGCATTTGGTCATTCTGCTTGACAAATGACGACTCCAGATTGCCGAGCGGGTTGATTGATAACAGATTGACAAAAGTCTTCTTGGGCATTTCAGTAAGTCTTAATGTTTCAAATACCGTGACGATTCCACAAAACCCCGGTTTAGCTATGTATGTACATACAGCCAGACGAACCACCCCCGTTTTTTTTTATTCTTTCCACATCCATGTCTGGCTGGGCTCTCCCGAGCCAGGTGCACCCGTGGACCACAGCTCTCCGTTGCGTCCGCATCCAAGTCAGGTACAGAACAAAGAACATGGGGTTTTAGCAGGCGTCGGGCAGGCGCTGTCGTCTTGAGAAGTTGGGAAGATTTCAGAAAGGAAAGTGGTGGCAAGTTAGGAAAAAAGGTGAATGGTTACAGGGTGGTTTTCCGGCCGAGAGTGAAGGTGGGTGTATAATGGTTAGGTGACGGGAGATTTTATGGGTTGGATGTAAGCGTCACTGAGTGTATACACAGAAAATGGAAGGGTACAGTGGTCACTTTGAACAATACGCTTTGTATCACTCATTGTTGATGTCTTTTTCAAATATGCTTAACTAACCCTTGAGGAGAAAACTCGGAAAGAGTCACCAGCATCGCCAGCTGCAGGCGGTCTTGAATGGAAGCTTTAGCTTGGAACTTGCAAAAAGACTGAGGGCATGTTGACAAGTGCAGGAACAAAAGGAAAAGTGGCTAAACCAAGTGTAAACTAAGTGTGCTAAGTATCTGACAGCATCTGAGTGTCCTGACAAGAAGGCCAGAAGGAATGCTGATAGAGAAGCTGACCCTGGCTTGGATGGTGTTCCTGCCTGGGTCAGGGGGCCAGTTACAGGGAAGGATTGCAGGACGAGGAAGCATAGGAAGAGAAGAACAATAGGAAGAGCAGCTTTTGGAGCTTCAGAGCTCAGTATTATGTTGTGAACGAGTTTCAGGGGAGAAGATGTTGGAGGAAGTGTTCTGGAGGGTGTTAGTGGCTTCTAGGTTAGGGAAAATGAAGATGGGAGTTTGAGAGTTTGATGTTGTGGGGGGAGGTTTCCTTTTGTTTTTCTTTTAGTGGTAGATGTGTTAAAAGACTGTTTATCTTGGGGGAGGAGGCTGTGGAATAGAAAATTGATGCATGAAAAGGGACCACTTGTCACAGAGGTAAATCCACAGATAAATTAACACAACCAGCAAGAAAACAACATCATCAATAAAGGCCAATCCTAGGACTCGCTGCCACACACTGACTCTGTACCTGCATATCGAGTGTCCATTCTCTGCAAGAATTCGTTTGTGTGTAGTAAGCCCCATAGTCAAGCAATAGGGAAAGTGCCACGACCACAGTATTGAGAAAACAGCGACGGAGCCTTGAACGAACACCAAGGTATGGTCTCTCCTATATTCCCAGACATTTTTACAGATGTTCTCAAATAGTGAAGAATAAATACAACATATATATTAATCGATCTCCAGCATGAACTACGGATCATAGAAGCAAGTAATGGTCGAGACGTAAAAAAAGAAATATCATCGTGTGTCTGATGGACTATGTGACGCTACTGCAAACTGTTGTTACTTGACCGACTTACACCTTTCAGGGAGGTGGTTCTGGGGGCAAACATCAACCTGATCCCAGATAACTTGAAGAAGCCGAGGCGGCTCAGGCTTGGGAAATCTAAAAAAACATAGAAACATTGAAATGGCTATGAACAAACTGCAGACAAAGAAAGAAAAGAGCTTGCCCCAGACACGATCCCATTCTCTTCTCAAATGTCATCACCATTACTCCACTCCACTTGCTCGTCCACCTGCTTGCCTCCCATAGTCTCGCAGACTGTTCCGTCACATTGACCTTACTCGTACCAGGTTACCACCACTGGCTGGCTGACCCTCTTTCTTCTCCTTCTATTTTGACCCCCTCCCAGTCCCTGTCCTTGCTCTTTTTTTGTCTCTTTCTCTCTCTGTTTATCTGCACAATTCGTGCTTTCCCCCCCTCGTTACTTTGCCCTTCTGTGAGTTCCCTAGTCTTTTGTTATTGCTTCCTTACTGGCGCCCCCAGTATCATCACGGCTTTTTACACTCTTGTCTTTTGTGCATACACAGACTTTTATTTTTATTTTTATTTTTTCTCTTTTCTTCTTCCGTATATTGTCCTTCTTCCTTCTTCTTCGACCTATCTTCCTGTTCCTGCGTTGTTGTTTTTTTTTTTCTGAGTTCATCGTTGGCTACATATGTTCGTTTCTTTTTAACTTTTTTTTTTTCATTTTTTTTTTGCTTCTAGTCGCTCTCTAAAGTTCCACGCAATATATTCCACGGACAACCACCCAAAGTTCAAGTTCTTAAAGCAATCAATCCTATGATAGCATCGTGAGATTTCTATTGTTGCTCATTGTCTTTTTCTCTTTCTTCATCTACTTGCTCCAAAAGATCGTTGTCAGAAAGGCACGAAAACTACTATTCGCTCATTTTTTTTTGATTCTCGATCTTGTATTAACTTGATCATCCACGCTCTCTTTGTCCACTGAATAGACTCGTCTTGCCCGATTTTCTCTCACTTTCCTGCATCATTATCTTAGGAAAAAAAAGACTATTGTGACAATCGCCGGCTCTGGCTCACCACATTCATTCGACTTATACATCACGAACAAGCACACCTTCGCTCATTCCCACTCATCAAGTCCTTTCTTAAATTGCTGGCATTTGCCCCCCCGTTTGATTTTACATCTCTCGATTAATTACTACTGCTTGTCTGATAATCATCAAGAACACTAGTGTTGGTGTTATTTATACTCAACCAGAGCGCATCTTGTACTTGATTTCTTCAACTTGTCGACGAAGTTCATCTCTTCGACTATTGGCGCCCATTAATTAATTGCATACCAAACATCATACGCTCTTTCAATATCGACTACGACTAAGACTACGACGACGACGACGACGACGACGACGATCACCATATCTCCGTCTCTTAGCATCCATCATCTCGGCATATATTCCCTCTAATCTCACATTCAAATTATTGATACCCTTCACTGGTGATAATACTCAAACAATCGTCCTCATCTTCACCTTTTGACACTCCCGATCTGGTCTCGCGATCTGTCAACTCATTCCTCTCATCTTTCCGTCTTGCCACAGACACTTGACACATTCTCCCGTCTCAAGATTCTGAGTCCTGTACATGCCATCACCGCAATACGTCCTGTAGTGTCTCCCGCTACCTACCAACTGTCAACTTCTCCCTTTATTCTACGGAGATTCCACACAAGTTCTCGGCTAGTTTCAGGGTACCCCCTAATATCACGACTTCCCACCCTACACAGAGAACCTTAGAAACCATTTTGCCATTCTCCCTCTGATCAAAAACATGGCGACTAGCATCGAAACCGCCACAGCCCCGACCATCATGGGGCCTCCACTCATTACCTCTCCTGATCCAACAACCACCTCGGCTCCCTCTACCAACACAACAGCCGGATCCATGAACGGATCCAACCCGCAGTCTCAGCCCAACGGCATGAACAACAACAACAACAACAACAACAACCACAATTCATCCAAGCGTCCTCCGCGCAAAAGTACGCTGACTCAGCAACAAAAGAACCAGAAGAGACAGCGGGCGACGCCGGACCAGCTGTCAACACTGGAAATGGAGTTTAACAAGAATCCCACGCCGACGGCGGCGGTGAGAGATCGGATAGCGGAAGAGATTAACATGACGGAGCGGTCGGTGCAGATTTGGTTCCAGAATAGGTGAGCACATTTTCTTTGACACAGGTGGTACAATCCCATAACTACATAAATGTTATACTAACCATTCTTATTTCTGCTACAGACGGGCCAAGATCAAACTGCTCGCCAAAAAGAGCCTCGAGAACGGCGAAGACATGGAGTCCATTCCCGAGTCCATGCGCCAGTACCTCGCCTTCCAGGCCATGGAAACTGGCAAGGGCATCGGTGGCTCCTTCCTCGGCCGCTCCGGTCTCTACCCCTACGGCAACGGCATGTTCATGCACGGTGAGCAGGCCGGCCAGAGCAAGGTGCTCATCCAGCACTTCAACTGCCGCGCCCTCAGCATTGGCAAGTGGACGCGTGTCGGCCAAAACACTATGGACCTCATTGTCTTCTACTCACCCGACAAGTGCACCATGACCTACTACATCAATAACGAGCAGGCCGGCTACAAGATCGAGTATCCCTTTTCCTATATTAAGAACATATACCTCGAGAACAACGATAACGACCCACAGAAGCCTTCGGGCATCGTCATTGAGCTGACTGACCCGCCCTTCTTCTTCATGGACCAGACCCAAATCACCCAGGGCTTCATCAACTGCCTCGACTTCACTGAAGACAAGCAGGCCTCGCAGTGCCTCGTGCACCGCCTTGCTGGCAACGCCAAGGTCCTCTCAGGCCAACTCGCCAAGCTTGTCTCCCTCGAATCCTTCATCAACCGCCACGCCCACCAGCACATGTTTGACCAGCACGCCGCTGTTGCTGCCGGCAACTTGGCCATGTCCGCGCCTGTCTCGCCGATCCCCCGGCCATCGTCGCAGCCTAACTTCATGGCTGCTGCCCCGCCGCACGTTGGCATGTTCCAGGAGTCCTGGGGCATCAACCACATGGCCCAGTCCATGCGCCCGGGCCCCGGCCACAAGCGGCAGCGCTCGCGCTCCATGCCCATGGCCATCGACTTCTCCATGTTCCAGCAGCCCATGCCCTCATTCTACATCCAACAACCTGGCGACGCCCCGCTAGCCTCACCTGCCGCTGCCACCCCCACCGGCGGTCCTCCTCACCTGTACGCACCGGTCCCCCAGCAGCCGTCGAATCTGGGTCCTGGCCTGCGTATCGACACGCAAGCGGGCTTCGGCCTCGACATGCGCCAGTATCCCATGTCGGCTACGACAGCATCCCCCGCTGACTTCTCAAGTCCCAACTACTTTGCGCCGCCGCCCGGCGAGCCGACGCCCCTGCCTGTGTCCACGCCGTATCAGTCATCCTTTTTGTCACCCATGGTCAACCCGACGACTATGGCCCCATCGGCCATGTCGCCACTGCCGTTTGCCACGTCACCAATCGCCGACTCTGCAATTGTCGACCAGAGTCCGCCCATGGGCATGATGCGGCCGGCATCCGCGGACATTTATCCCGTGAGCGGGGCAGACAGCTCGTGTGCGATTTCAGATGACGGGTCAGGAATGGCAGAGATGTTTGCCAAGGGGCAGACGATGAATTTGCCGATTCACTCGCATTCGCCGGCGGGGTTCGGCGGTGAGCAGCAGCAGCAACAACAACAAGGGGGACAGGAAGGGCAGATGGATATGGTGCATTTGGTGCCGTTTAATGGGACTGGGGGTCAGGGGCAGCCGGGGTTGTCTCCGGATATGGCGCAGCAGGTGATGCATATGTGAATGAGGATGTAGATCACGTGATGAGATTTCGGGTTGGGCTTGGCTTTGGTCTGTTTTTTTGTTTTGCTTTTGCTTGTTTTCTTTGGCGTGTGTGTGTGGAAAGCGGTTGTTTGGTGGTGGTTTTTGTATTGACTGTTTTGGCTTGTTTTCTGTTTTTCTTGTTATCATTTGCGATTGGGGAGGACGACGATGATGCGAACTGTTTTCTTGGCAGTTTCACGTTTTTTTCTTGGGACGCGACTATCCATCATTCGGTCATTTTGGGCCCTTCTCTTAATGTATATGGCACGGATTCTTTTTGTGTCCTTTAGCCGCTGGCTGGTCTCTGGGTCCGTCCTCCCGAGCGGGGCGCGGGGTATCCCGGGGGTGCGGGCCGGCGCTGCTATAAAATCAATGATGATGAGGATAATATTTGCTTTCATCATATCGAAGGCGTTGAGGGTTCTTACCAACTATACCAGTTTTTTTTTTCCTTTTTTTCGTTTCTTACCTTTTTCTTGTTTATTTTTTCTTGGTACAGATGAGGATTCTTTGGTTTTATGTTTGATATTTTTTTTCAGTTTCTTTTCCTTTTCCTGTGTTTTGCTTTTTTTTGTGGATATCTGCTGATTTGATTGTTTACCTGATTTGACATTGTTTCTGCATGCATATCTTACTGTGATGTTGTGTTTTTCTTATTGTTGTTGCCTGGCTGATGTTGACAACCAAGAGTCGAAGACCGTAATTTGTGGCACACAATCCTGAGCTTTCCCCACCTTCCCCAACTTTCTCATTAGTTCAGTCCTGGTGATGACTATTAATTATGTACCCTCTTTCCCCCAATAAATGCATCCTTTTTATCCGAAAATTTCATCTGCGCCTTCCTAACATAAAAAGTGTACGACTTTCCCGATTTGCCGATCTGCACAGTGACGTATGTACTTACTTTCCTTTGGTTCGATTGCTCCTGATTGATTAGATATGTAGATTGATAAACCCAAGTCTTGTGCAACGTCCGTCAGTTTCCTGGCCGAGTCTAGTCCGATTGACGGCTTGGTCAGCAAGGATTGGGATGGGAGAAGGGGAATGGGCATTATGCATGATGTCATTGAGAGTGGAGGAAGGGAGGGAACGTTAAAGTGTTATTTTTTTAGGAGGGATGAGATTGCCGGAGACGACGTGGGGTCATCAGCAGAATGGGATATATCATTTCTTTTCTTGGCCAAGGGCAAACTGTGAAATTGTGGTATTTATATAGAAGAAGGCTAAAATCACGGAATCGTAAGGAAAAGGGAAGTAAGTGATGCGTGACTTGGCAGTGGCTGTGGGTGCCGCGGCCGCGTTTCTGTCTTATGGTTATGAGTACCTGATTTATTGGATTTTATGTGAATATCTCATTCCTTTTGTTATTGTGGCCTTACGCATCACGGGGAATCCTTATACTAAAGCTAATGGAGTCCAGGGCAGGGCATCGTCCATCCGTCACTCTGCCAAGCGATCGATGGCAGTTAATAATTTGCCGCAGTCCCACTTACACGTGTCGATCAAGTTTAGGTCCTGTCTTTTTGTGTATAATATATAATACCAAGAACCCCAGCCCTGCTCCAGTGGGCTGATACTTGCTTGATTCTTCCAATGTCACCGGCAGTGGAAGTCAACCTCTTATTTCCAGCCAAACGAGGAGACAAGATTTTCTCCAGTTGTTTAAAATTTATTTTTTGTTTCTTTGTAACCCGAGAACAATCTATTTATTTAATAAATTCCACCAAGGACTTGCTGCTTGTAGGCCCGGTTAGGCCACAGTCTTGTTGGTGTCGGCGACTTTTTGTTTTCTTTGAGGGAAATAACCTGTAAATCTGACAGAAAAAAGAAACCAACTAAATTTATATACAAACATTGTAAATACAGTGTCGGTTGACCCGACGGCTATTAAAACATCCCCTGTTCGCAACCCTCGCTATCGTAAGTTCCCAGTCACCACATCATTACCAACTAAAAATCATGTTCTCCCAACTAACCCCGCCCCCCAGCTACATCGCGCTCCTCCGCTCCTCCTTCCCCTCCTCCCCTCCACACCACCCATCCCCAATGGCCGCCTCCCCCCGTTCTCGGCCCTCCCTCTTTGACCGCCTCTACACCACCCTAATCCTCCACCTCCTCCTCCGCCAATACCCGCTGCCCCCCTCCCCCCACGGCCGGCCCATCCCCCTTTCTCAATGCCCTGCCGACCTTGTCGACCCCCGTCGGGTCCTCGCTGGCGAGAAGAACACGGGCTTCCTGTCCAATTACATCCGTAGCTCTCGATACACGGTGTGGTCGTTTCTGCCGAAGCAGCTGTATTTCCAGTTTACCAAGTTGGCCAATTTCTATTTCCTGGTCATTGGCGTGCTGCAGATGGTGCCCGGGCTAAGCACCGTGGGCCGCTTTACAACGATTGTCCCGCTAGCCTGCTTCGTGACGTTTAGCATGTTAAAAGAAGGATACGACGACTACCGGCGATATCAGCTGGACAAAGTCGAGAACCGCAGTCTCGCCATGGTCCTGGCCTGGGACGGCCGCGAACTCCGCAAGCACTTCTCCCTCCGCAAGAAGAAAAAGAAAGAAACCGCCAAGTCCACCGCCCGCAAGGCCGCCAACGGATCCGTTCTCTCCAGGCAGACCCCTGCGATCCCGCTGACCGCCGACTGGGAGCCTGTCGCGTGGGAAAATCTCAAGGTCGGTGACATCATCCGGCTGTCGCGGGATGACGCGGTCCCGGCGGATCTCCTGCTGCTGCACGCGACGGGGCCGAACGGGATTGCCTATGTCGAGACGATGGCGCTGGACGGGGAGACGAATCTCAAGTCGCGGTTTGCGGCGCCGTTGTTGGCTGAGAGGTGCCAAACGCTGGAAGGGATCCAGGGATGCGATGCCGAGATTGTCACCGAAGATCCGAACGTAGACTTATATGGCTTTGAGGGCCGGGTGTCGGTCGATGGCGAGACGGTCCCGGTGACGCTGGAGAACATGGTGCTTAGAGGGTCGCGGCTGCGGAACACAACCGAGGTTGTTGGCGTGGTGATAAACTCGGGCGAAGAGTGCAAGATCCGCATGAACGCCCACAAACACGTACGGACCAAGAAGCCAGCGATTCAGGACAAGCTGAACGGCATTGTACTGTGCCTGGTCGTCGTTGTGTGTGCACTGGCCGGCGGGCTGACGGGCGGGTACGTGGCGTTCCGAGACGGCCAAGAGGACCGCGCGTGGTACATCCGGCCGTTCATGTCGGGGATCCCAATCTCGCAGATTGTCGTCGGCTTCCTCATCATGTTCAACGTGCTGATTCCGCTGTCGCTGTACGTGAGCATGGAAATCATCAAAATCGGCCAGTTCTACTTCATGAGCGGCGACATCGGCATGTACGACGCCAAGACCGACACGCCCGTCTCCGTTAACACAACGACAATCCTCGAGAACCTGGGCCAGGTCAACTACGTCTTCTCCGACAAGACCGGCACCCTCACCGAGAATATCCTCCGCTTCCGCGCCATGAGCATCGCCGGCACCGCCTTCTCCCACTCTATTACCTCTTCTGACGATGACACCCCTTCTTTCCCCGAGCAGCCGCTGCTCTCCTCCCGCGACCTCCTCCACTACAGCGCCGCCAACCCGCACACTGCCTTCGCCCACAAGGCCCGCCAGTTTCTCCTAACGCTGTCGCTTTGCCACACCTGCCTCCCGGAAACACGCAACGGCCAACTCGTCTACCAGTCGGCATCCCCCGACGAACTCGCCCTCATCGAAGCCGCGCAGTCGCTCGGCTGGATCATGATCGACCGGTCGGCTCAACACATTACCCTCAATGTCCCAATGCCCTCGGGCGTCACCGTCACTGAGCACTACGAGATCCTCGACGTCATCGAGTTCACCAGTGCGCGCAAGCGCATGTCGATTGTCCTGCGGCGGCCCGATGGCAAGATTCAGGTCTACTGCAAGGGCGCTGACAACGTTATCCTCGACCGGCTGCGGCTCCGCGATCTCGCCATCCGCATGTCCCGCGCTGCTGACCAGCGGCAGAATGAATGGCGCAGCCTAGAGCAGGAGGTTTTCCGCCGCCGGAGCATCGGCGGAGGACGCAACAGCCTGACGCTGTCGCGTAGCTCCTTCACCGAGCACCGAGCCTCCATAGATTCCCGGCGAGCTGAGGCGCGCATCAGTGAGCAGATTGCCGCGTCGGACGCCGCCATTTTCGAGCGGACGTTTACACACCTACACACTTTCGCCTCGGCTGGTCTCCGCACCCTCCTCTTCGCCCACAAGTTCCTCTCCGAATCCGAGTATCGCTGCTGGAAGTCTGTCTACCAGGCTGCCACCACCTCACTCGAGAACCGCCAGGAGAAAATCGACGCCGCCGGCGATCTGCTTGAGCGTGACTTTGACCTCGCCGGCGCTTCAGCCATCGAAGATAAGCTGCAAGAAGGCGTCCCCGAGACGATTGACAAGCTGCGGCGCGCAGGAATCCGCGTGTGGATGATTACGGGTGACAAGCGGGAGACGGCGATTAGCATCGGGGTAGCCACACGTGTCGTGGCGCCTGTGTCGGAAATGTACGTTCTCGATGCGAAGGATCCAGCGGGGGATCTCCATGGGACCATCTCCCGGGCACTCGCGGACATTACCCGCGGGTTCATCCCGCACTCGGTCATCGTCGTTGACGGACATACCCTCAACATCATCAACAATGGTAATGACGACGACGACGACGCAGAAACCCCCAATGACCTCGTCGACCTCTTCTATAAATTGGCCGTTGCCGCCTCCAGCGTCATTGTCTGCCGCGCCTCACCCGCACAAAAAGCCCAAATCGTCACACACATCCGCCTCCACACGCCCCGCTCCCTCACCCTTGCCATCGGCGACGGCGCCAATGATATCGGCATGATCCAATCCGCCCACGTCGGGATCGGCATCTCGGGCCGCGAGGGCCTCCAAGCCGCCCGCATTGCCGACTACGCCCTCGCCCAGTTCCGCTTCCTGCAGCGGCTCCTCTTTGTCCACGGGCGCTGGAACTACATGCGGACGGGAAAGTACATCCTGGCGACCTTTTGGAAGGAAATTGCCTTTTTCCCGAGCCAGGCGTTCTACCAGGGGTACGCCGGGTTCTCGGGGACCTCGCTGTACGAGAGCTGGACGCTGACAGTGTACAATGTGTTTTTCACGTCACTGCCGGTGATTGCGCTCGGGATTCTCGACCAGGATCTGGCGCCAGGGACACTGTTGAAGATCCCCGAGCTTTATCGGTACGGGCAGGAGAACAGCGCGTTCAACTTTCGCAAGTGGGTGGGCTGGACGCTGATGGGCGTGGCCGAGAGCGCCGTGCTGTACTATTTTATGTACCTGCAATTCCGGGACACGCTGTTCACCGAGGACATGTCGTCATACGCCATGGGTTCGGCGCCCTTTACAGCGATTGTCATCTTTATCAACTTGAAGCTGCTGGTCATTGAGGTGCACACCAAGACGGCCATCACGTGGGGCATCTTTGCACTGTCAAATGTGGCGTGGTGGCTGTGGATGTTTATCCTCGGCTATGGCACGGCGGATGAGTACGCCGAGTACCAAACATACCACACGTTTACGCACAATTTTGGCCGCAAGCTGAGCTGGTGGGCAACGCTGTTGGTGATTTTGGTTGCGTTGGCGATGGTGGAGTTGGTGGTGGAGGCGTTGTTGAAGGTGTATTGGCCTGAGGATACGGACTTGATGCAGCGGGTGGAGAAGGAGGGGAGGGTTGATAGGGTTGTACGAGATCTAGAGAAGGTAGATTGGGGGGAGATGGAAAGGTTGATGGAAGAGGAGGAGGGGGTCTATGAGATGCAGCGGCAGTGATGAGATGTGATGAAATCTTGTTTGTATATAACTTTATATATAATGAATGTTACGTGTATAATGGGCTTTGCTGTCTATGGCAAAGTCGTTTCTGTGTTTCTTGAGACACTTGACTTGTAGTCTTCATCTAGTTCCACACAGAAGAACCTCAGTGATAGTTGCCATTATCACTGTTCACAAGACTTTCATATTCCTTCCCGCCCACTCTCCAACCCCACATAACCGAGATATCCATGTATCAGCACTGCAGTGCTCCACACCCAACCCCAGACCCACACAGGCAATTGTTTGTCTGTAAGAATAAAGTCCCCCATTGGAGGCCTGGCAGCCTCTGTCCCCATTGAAAACAACGGACAACTCGGGATCGTTGCCGAATTAGGATTACCGACGCACTCAAATATCAATCGGCAAAGACAGCATTGCCCTGAAGGGCCCCAGTGAAGGGGAAGGGGAATATTTTAATCTCCCAACAATCCGGGGGCCAATTAACTTTATTTTGCTGCTTACCTCACCATCACCATTCACATGTTGTTTATTCCCTTACATCTATTGTTCTAGTCAAATGTTGTTCTCCATGGTGGATCTCTTTACATTAACCTTGATATCCAAATTTACAATAGTAGGGTTACATACCCTTTGACACCAAGTCCAAATTATTCTTCCCCTTTTCGTCAATTTAATCCTTCTCCTTTGTTAATAAGCATTTTTCAGTTATAGATAATTGTTTTCTTTTTTTTTTCTTCCTTTTTACTTTGCTCTGAGCAGCGCACAGGGAAAGCTAGGGAAACACAGGGAATTAAACTTCGGTCGAAATGATTAGAGGGTTCGGGGTCACGGGTGCTTGGGCGGACCCGGGGGAAAGATGGACCCGAGATGAGATCCGGGGTGTAATGGGCGGCGGTAGTGTGCAAGTTTTTCCTTTCTTTCATTTTTTTTTTTGGTTCTTGAATCGTGAGCAGAAAGTAAGGCAAAAAAAAAAGACAACATATCTATACCAAGTCAATATATATATCAATATCTGCTTCTGAAGAAAAAGAAACAAAAAAAGGTGTATAAAACACCAGTTAAGGTCCGCTTTGATACAACCGCCTCTCAAGTTACTTGCCACGGTCAACCCGTCATTGTCATCGTCATCATCATTATCATCACCATCCATTGTCCGTTCAAAATTGCCTGTTTTACTCCCTGCATCTAGATCCCTTTGATCCTCGTCCGTCCACCCGTCAAGCGTGCATGGCGACCCGGGCTGTCCTGAAATCTTATCTCCCGTCTTGTTCTTGTCCCCTTTTCCTTCTATATACATTCGAGGTGATTTTATATACAGCCAGTTACAAAAGTTAGTCAGTTTCTTCCCCGGAATTGAACGTTGTATGGAATTCCGCCCATGTTGCTGCGGATTTTGCAGAAAGAATTGAATTCAACAATGGAACTTCTGAGGAGAAACGTTCAAGATCGGAGGGTTTCTGGGATTCCGGAAGCAGAGGGTTGGCTTTTAGATAGCAGAAGGGGGTTGTTTGCTGGCATTTTGATATATGATTGTGGCTGGTGGGGGGTTTAAGTGGATGAGGAGTTGGTTTGTTGAGGGTCTACTGGGTAACGAAGGGAAGAGAGTGAGGCTTATGGCAACTGCCAGGTTTTTGGCTAGGAGAAGAAAAACAAAAAAAAAGGAAGAAAAAAAACAAGCGGCAGGCACTTTGGATAATATACGAACTGTCAAACATCCATCCCACCCCATATCCCATTACGTCTGTAGTTCGTTAGTAATCTAGTATCGCCGCCTCTTGTACCGACCGCAACATAAACTTCATCTTTCATCCACTGACAAACCCTCCATCCCTGCTCTAAATTGCTCCGAGTCCAGCAAATCGGGACTTGCCATCGCGCTTGACGAGGGTCGGAGTTTTCCAGACGGGATCCGAGAATTCCGGCGCTTTCCATATTGAGTAATAACTTTTTTTTTCCTTTTATCGTTTAGGAAGCAGGGATGAGATTCTTTAGATACCGAAAAATGTTAATTTATATAGTTATTTATATATTTAGTTGATGACAAGTGCGTGAGAGAGCCGTAAGATGTATCCGTGTAAGCTGCAGATTCGTCTTGTCATCGGTCAATAAGATGGAGTCTAAAAGATAGCAATTCGTAAAGCAGGAACGAGAGACTTACTAGGAGAAATCACGGTGTTTAGGGACGAAAAAGGTACATGGCGAGAGCCTTAACGCTAATTAATGGGAATTAACAATGATTCTTGGCGGTGGCGGGATTGTAAAGATTCGAAGTTATATATCTGGTATCGGGGATCCGAGTGGTCGTTCTAGAAAAGAAAGGATTGGTTATCGAACGGAGCGACGATGATACAGCGACCGATTGGGTATGAGGAAAGGATCAGTGGGTTTAGCAAAGAGTCCCGGAGGAGGACGGGAGACTTTGAGTGTAATGTCTTAGAAGAATCAGTGTGTGAAGAAAGTTTGAGAAATGCTGGTTTGTATCACATGTTAAAAAGTCAAGAACCTGTTCAACATGTCAGATCTGCAGTTCCGTACAACGAAGCCGTCATAATTTTTGACTTCCAAGTAGACCTAAAAGAAAGATAAAATCAAATAAAATATTTAAAAGGGGGAAAGATTCTCATGCCTCGTTCCTGAATCAAGCTCAAGCTCAAATCCCGTTCCCCCATATCCCGAACCATTTAAACAAACATAAAAAAAAAGAAAAAAAGAATTCCGCTCATTTAATCGACATAGAATCCCACACCATAACAATCTGCAACCCCCCCCCCTCTCTACCAATTGTACTTTCTGGATCACTCTGGTTCTCACCATCCACCCCTCTTCTCAACAGACTGGTTTATTTAACATTTGTTTATATATATATATATCTTACATTCAGCAGTGCCGGAAACACAGACAATCCGAACCATATCGCCACTCCGCCAATCTTCCACTCTTCGATACGTCCGTCATCATCGTTCACCCGGACCTTGAACTATCAGCAACAATCTTCCAATATTACCCTCTTAGGCATCCAACAAAGGAACAAAAAAAAAGGAAAAAAGAAAATAACCATCCCATCTCACCCTTACACAGCTATCAGGTCACCAAGGGTACAGACCATTACCATCACCATCTACACGCTCTTTACCCATTACTGTCTCCTCTGGCGACCCTCGTCACATCACTGTCATTCATCGTCACCGTCTTCCCCTTCCAATTTGAGCCCTGAGTCCACTTTGACCAAAAGGCAAACACCCACGCAGCCGTAGCCACTAGAGGTTAGGCTGCTGTATTCTGGCGTTTAACTACGGCCCCGAGGCACCGGGACGGGAGGTTGAGAGGAGGGGTGGAGAAGGAGATATAAAGAAGTGGGCTTGGAACGGGAGGGGTTAAGTCTTTTTCTGTGTTTCTTTTTTTTGTATTATTTTTTTGCTCCTTTCTTGTCTTGGAGAGAGCCTTCGATTGTTGGAAACGTATTTATAAGACGATTGTGCGATTTTTTAAGGCGGAGACGGAGAGGAAACCACGAGTCTTTTTCCGCTGACAGGAACCGCATTGGGCCATCTGACACCGACAGACAATACACGGTCTGTAGCCTGATATCATTAAAATCTTCGATCTTGTGATATTGTTATCACTTATCTCAAATCTACGTCATTGACACTGAAAAAAAAGCATCATCAATTACTACAAGCATTCTCATTCGGCAACATCCTGAAGTCTCATCGTATCCATCTGCCGGCTCCTAGTCCCACTATCCCAACAAGAAAAGTCCAAGAGATAACAACAACCACATGCATACCACCAAACCACTTGAACGCCAGCGACAACATTCACAATATTCGACAATACAACCACCACTCTTCAATCGAAAAATCCCACAATAACACCATCCACCACACCAATGTCACCACCTCCCATCACTATCACCCTCGACAAAACCTGGTCCAAACTCGAAGCATCTGCTACGCCCCTCCTCCCTAACTCCGCCCTCATGCCCACCACCTCTATCGCTTCTACCCCGTCATCAACACTCCCGACCACCACTTCTTCCGCAGCCCCCACCTCGGCCCCCAACATCATGACAGTCTCCGGACAGACACCAGGGACGCCGAGTGGGTCGAATGTGGGGACGCCGACGGGAACACCGGGGGGACCGCCGTTGGGTATTTCGAGGAGGACGCATCCCAAGAGTAGAACGGGCTGTCGGACGTGCAAGATACGCAAAATCAAGGTATGCTGGATACAAACCGAAAAACACACACTTGTCCTCTGTGTCCCGCCCCCGAACATGCCAACTAACAACCCAGCCAGTGCGACGAAGAACGCCCCTCCTGTCGAAATTGCATCAAACATGGCGCCAAATGCCCCTACACCGCCCCGCCATCCACAACAAACATCCCGATATCCACCACCGCCTCTCCAATCCCTCTCAACTCCATGCTCCAACCGGGCCTCAGCACCCCCTTTGCCCTCCATGGTGACCACGACCTCAATCTCATCGATCTGGAACTCCTGCATAACTTTACCACCGCCACCTACGCGACGCTGTCCATCGACTCGCTGGTACGCGATGTCTGGCGGATCAACGTCGTGCGCTTGGGCGTGCAGTGTGACTATGTCATGAGGACAATTCTGGCGGTTAGCGCGCTGCATATGGCGCATCATCGGCCGGAGAAGCGGGACTTTTACTTTTCGAGGGCATTGACCTATCATCAGATGGCAAGTCAGACGGCAACTCCGCTGCTGAGTAATCTGGCGACGAGCAGTGAGGGCTGGGAATCCCTTTACATCTTCTCGACACTTACCATATTCTTCAGTAAATCTTTTTTTTTTCTCTTGATTTTTTATCACAGCAACTAACGCTGCTCACCCCAGGTCTCGGCACCACCAAGCAACCCGACATGATCCACGGCGAATCCTTCCCCCCCTGGATTTACCTCCTCTCCGGCGCCCGCTCCCTCGTCCAACTCGCCTGGCTCCGCCTCGATGAATATCAAGGACCACTCACCCCTCTCTTCCGCCACGGCCGCCGCCGCTGGGAACTCTACCACTCACTCGAACACACCGTGCCGATCTCCCCCGAACTCCAGGAGCTCCAGGAGCGCATCATCCGGACGGTGGCTGATCCACATACGCGCAGAATCTATCTTGCGGCGACAGACGATCTCGCGAGGAATATAAGGGTTTCTGGTATGGCGGGAATGGATTGTATGCCGGATATTACGGATGCATTTGTGTGGGTGTTTGCGGATATGGATCCGTTTTTGGCAATGTTGAAGGCGCAGACGCAAGAGAGTGTAGCGATTTTGGCGCATTTTTCCGTCATGATTAGGCAGATGGAGAATCAGTGGTGGTTGGAAGGGTGGAGTTCGTTGTTGTTGGCTAAGGCGTGGGACGTCTTGGACGATGAGCACAAGTTGTGGGTACAGTGGCCGATAGAGCAGGTGGGTTGGATTCCACCTTGAAGGACAAGATGAGCTGACGGGTAAGGTTAATAATTGGAGGTGGGTATATCTTGGTGGCGTAGAGTTGGGATAGAGAGTGAGCATTTCTGCAGTGACTGGCGTTTGGGTTGCTTGTGATTTTCTTGTAAAGCTTTTCAGCTTTCAGTTCTTCATTTTCTAGAATTGTTGTATGATACCATTATCGATTGTTGGTAATGGGTTGACTTGTTAGTCTTCGCTATATCTCCTCTCATCAATGTTAGTTTCACATATTTGACTTGGCAATCACTTGGTATTTTCAATTTCCTGATGTAACGCATCGTGTTAGTGGGGTCAAAAGGGTTAAGTTCACGTGCCGAAACTCGCAACCACTCATTTGCCATATCAGATATCACTTCTCGTCCAAAGTCCCAGATGTTAATATCTTCGTCCGGATCCCGGCCCAGGCTCATGCAATTGTTACATCTGTCACTTTTCTTTTCAGGTTTATTCGTGATTGAGTTTCTTGTCTATTGTTCTCGCCGGGACAATCTTACACATTTTCCGAATTAGGTAGAATTTTCACATCCCACCTCCGGCCACCCAATAAAATCGCCATAACTGATTTAACCTCAAAAAAAGATCAACATTTACTCAGAATTTCCCCCAATATAATCAGACTCAAAATCACAATCAAGACCTTTGTCTGACTCTCTCAGACCCTTATACCAACTTTATCCACCAAAATTCCCCAAGACACCCTTTCCCTGCCCCCTCCACCAACCAGAATCCAGGAATCCCCCCAAGGCTGTCCCTTCAGCCTCGTGACGTGAACTCTTTTTTTTTTTTCGCAAACCACGTCGCAGCCCCCGGCCGCCAATTTCCGGCCGCCAATCTTTCACAAGACAAAAAAAAAAAAATCTAGATAGTATCCCCTCCGATAATTGGCGATTTCAGCCACTGTCTGAATTTTCACCACATAACCCGGTGCAATGGCGATGCTAAGTGATGCGCAGAAGGAGGTCGCAAGGTATGATTGGATCGCGGGGCCGTCGAATTAAACGGCACCGCCGGCGCGGAGAAAGATAGATGATGCAGCGCATGCTAACCGGTGATCTCACTGTCTACAGTACCCTTGTGCCCGATGATATTCCCTTCAAATTGCGATGCGCCAACTGCAGCAAATTGGCAATCAACGCCTTTCGCCTTCCGTGTTGTGAGCAGCCCATCTGCGAAACTTGTATGCCCTTCCTACTTGCAGTCTCACCCGTGGACCAACCACGGTGCGCCCTCAATATCCATAAATCTAACATGAACTATAGGCAAGGCGATACTACCTTCTACATGCCCGGTTTGTGAACATTCGCCGCTTTCCGCAGATGACTGTAACCCGCATCGGTCGTTAAGAACGACAATCAAGGTGTTTATACGCACCGAGGAGAAGAAGCGGGAGAAGCCACGCAAAGTTGAGCAGCCAAAGGCTCCAGATCCGGTTGTGGAGACACCAGTGGAGCCTGCGGCAGAGACTGCCAATGCACCGGTCGCTGACAGTACCGAGGCGCCTGCGACGGCTCCAACTGAAGCTGTTGAAGATTCTGCGGCCGAAGAGAAGCCTGCTGCTGGTGTTCCTACCGAGGGTGATGCTGGGAAGCCGGTGGAGACCACGGAAGCTACGCCGGCTGCGGAACAACAGGAACATAAATTTGTCAGTCTGACATTCATACACACAAATTGAACAAGCTAACTGTAATACATACACCAGGATGAAAACAAACAAGAAGCTTTTACTGAGGAGCAGCCCGCTGCAGAAACCACCGAGGCAGACCCCGATAACCTTGAGACGGACCCTAACACTCAGATCATGGAGACCAATGCCGAATCCAAAACTGAAGAAGGCGAAGGCAACGGTGATTCCGAGATGCAGGATAGTCAACTCATGGACGGCCAAGTCGATGTCTCCGGTAATCCTGTTGGCCCCAACCCGATGGGGTTTAGTAACCCGATGCAAATGATGATGGCCATGCAGAACACCATGGCCGGTGGCTTTGGTGGATTCCCAATGATTGGTAAGCAAACTCCTTCAGTATATCCTATCCTTTCCACAGTTGACTAATACTCTTACAGGAATGCCTGGTATGAATATGGACCCAATGATGATGCAAAGCATGTACATGAACGGGGGCTTCAATCCAGGCATGGGAATGAACCCAATGAATATGGGTGTTGGAGGCTATGGCATGGGATCCAATGATAACTGGAACGATCAGCAACAGTCATGGAGCTTCGGCCAAGATAATTACAATCATGCAAACAATCAAAGCATGGCATCTGGTGACAACGGAAACGGGAACGCAAACGGCTCAGGAGCCCCCGGAATGAGTGCTAACCGCTTCAACAATAACAACGATTGGCGTCAAAATAACTTTGTCTATCGGGGCCGCGGCCGTGGCCGCGGCTTCCAACCAAACGGTTTCGCCAACGGGCGAGGTGGTAGATTCAATGGTGCCTTCCAGAGTAACCAGTATTGGCAACAGCAATATCCCGGGCAGAATGGCCCCTTTAATAACATGCCCATGGACATTCCTCCTACTGACGGACCCCCGACAGCTACTGAGTCCCAAACTGGATCGGTAACTGGCGGTGATGTTGGCGATGGCTCAGGCTCTGTCCGCAGCGCAGTGGCGCCGGCGAATGCTCCGACGGGACCCAAGTCTATGAGACCGGAAACCCGTAGTGGTCGGGAAGGTTCATTGAGTCAGCATAAAGCCGGTGACGCCCGGAGTAGTTCTCAAAAGCGGTCGCGGGGTGGTTATCGTGAACGGGATGATGACCGTGGGAGTCGCGAACGAGATGCTGATGGACATCGTTCGCGCAGACGGAGAGACCGTAATCGTTCAGTGGATAGTCAGGATGAGAGACATAGAAATGACGAGAAGGAGCCAACGTACGCAGAGGGAAAGCGGGATAAGAAGCTCCATCGTAACCGTAGCAAGCGTGGCGACTACGACCGCGACCGCGACACCAAGGATGTTGATTCAAAGGCTGCCGATGTCAAGGACAAAGCCTCGGATCGTACACGGTCCATGTCCCCTGCTGAATCTCGGCGATCCGGTCACCGCTCTCGGAGAGATCGCTCCAGAGACCGTGAACGGGAACGCACCGATAAACACCGCGACGATGACCGCCGCAAATATAGATCACACCGGTCACGCGATGAGAAAGACCGCTCTCCATCTCGCCACAGAGACCGCGAAAGGGACCGGGACCGCGACTCCCATCGTGATCGTGATCGTGATCGTGACCGTGACCGTGATCGTGAAAGAGATCGTGATCACGACAAGGAGCGCGAGCGCAGAGATCGAGATCGCGAACGGGACCGCCGGGATAAGGAGCGGGCTGACCGGGACAAGGACCGCCGCTCCAAATCAGAAAAGGATAAGAAGTCGGACAAAGAAAGAGAAAGAGAAAGAGAAAGAGAAAAAGAAAAAGAAAAAGAAACAGAAAAAGAAAAAGAGAAGCCTCCAAGCAAATCCAACGACCGCCGCCGCGATAAACGCCGGAGAGACGACGAGCCCAAGAAACCGCAAAGCAGAGCAGAGTCGATCGCAGCCGTTGTCTCGGCGCTAGGTGGCGATCCAAACACTGGAGCCGGCGGCATGGATGCGCATGCGCGGGAGCGGGAAGAGAGGAATCGAGAACGATTGTTGAAGGAGACGCAGCGGAGGGCGGGGTTGGCGAGTTTGGTGGGCGGGAAGAGGGGGCGGGA
>JABFIG010000249.1:0-27325 GCA_017139545.1 Ambrosiella cleistominuta | reverse complement strand
CCGGGGGCAGGGGTTTTTTCAGGGTGGATTTATCGGGAGATGGTTTTGGGGAAGGGAATGGGGGAGGAGGGGGGGGAGAGAGAAGAGGAGGAAGGACAGGGTGGGGAAAGGAGAGCGGATGAGGAGACTCCGTTGTTGGAGTGAGTTCGTGCCGGTGTTTATCAGTGGTTGTGCCCGTGGTCCATCTCCATCTTATAGGTCCTGTGAAGGCCACTGGAAACCAAAATTTTTTAATCTCCGGTGACAGAAAAAACACAGTGTATTGAAGTCAGCTTAATTCTATGAGATATATATGAAGTATTACTTTCTACTTCCAATTGCAAGTCCGGTATCCTGATATTGTGTCCATGGCTCTATATTCGAACTATCTATTAGCATCAATTATCTGGTTTATATCTTGCTTATGGTAAAATATGATCCAATCTATGGTTCTACCGGGCAAAGCACGCCCCTGGTTCATCTAGTTCCGAGCTGAGCCATGGGTTTGATGTTACACAGACTTCCTCCTTCTGATGTCCTGACATGTCTACTATGCAAACTTCACGCTTTGTATTGTATTGTGGTGGCATTGCAACTTGTGAGATTGTCAATAATGGTTATAAGTCGAGAGAAGGAGTATTACGGTTGGTATTGCGGTGTTGGGGAATCCCGGAGTGTAGGGCTGGCCAATTCACGGAGGGAGCGAGGACTGGGGTTTACGATGGGTATAAAGTGAGGTTTGTTCCTGTCACGTCCCAATAAAAGAAATCTTGTATGAGTGACCACTCCAATTGATCATTCAATAACAACATCACACTCTTTGAATTCTCCAAAGCCCTGTCCACAAACCGGCAAAATGGTCATCCCCGTTGCCTGTCTCACACATCTCCAACCTAAATACAATCATAAATATTTATAGTACCTTCACTCGTCTCCGTCAAACTATCAAACACCTCGCCCTCCCCAATCATCATCCATTCCTGCTTCACCCACCACCGCCCTCTCCGGTAAACAAATTCTTCTCTCCTCCGACATCGGCAGTAACGCATCGCGTGCCTCGGATTCCCTTATGGTTCTGAGGATTATATTATTCTCTATGGAGATCGCCAACTCCGACATTGAGGCGGTCTCACAGGCGGCGGAGAGTGGAGAAGTCAAGATCAAGTTGGCGGTGGCTACACCGGGGGATTTCAAGGAGGTTAGTGTTGAGGAAGAGGAGGGAAAAGGGAAGGAAGGGGGGCGTAGAGGTTATTGCGGGAGTTATGAAGAGGGTGTTTGCCGAGGTGTTGGGGGAGCGAGCTTGGAGTCGGAAGGATTTCGGGAATGAGTGGGGCCGAGGGCCGGGTGTCACGCAGTACGCACGTGGATGGGATGGGTCTGAGTTGAACAGTATACTTTAAGCCTCATAGTCTTCCATGTACTGCGCTATCTATCCACTAGAAATTATCAGAGACACATCTATGTATACTTATCAATAAAATCTCCCCGTCTCGATATCGAGATGTCTCATTCACGGAAATTAACATACCATAAAGTCAGAGGCCAGTGCTAATTAGCCGGCTGCCTGTATTCAGGATTCAATCAGGCAATGTTTCTCTATTTCTTCAGTTGATATCACATGGCTTGAGCAGCCTGTGTAACACAAAACAGGTGCCTCGCGGCATCCCGAGCTCATTTGGCCAGGCACATGTCACACCTATGGAATACAAATGAAATAGAATGTCATGATTCCTCAGTATATATTTACATTGTTAACCCCTTACTGATGGAGCAATCCAGACTGTGTTTCTACATACCAATACATTGACGCAAGGGAGCCTTCAGCTTCCTCTCTATCCCTACTACCCACCCTTGTCTTACCACCATTTCCATGACGCCACCAAATCTTCATATTTCACCATCTTCTCCTCTCAGAAATTCTTCCCAATCTAAACTTCAACTTCCTACTCTTTTGTCCGTAACCTCACCTTCCCATCCAAAATGCCTCTCCCCTGGCCCTTCCCCTACCCTCGCCGCCCCTCCGGCTTCCAACCCCTCGCCAACCCCTCCAACGATTCCGAACTCGCCACGTCACCGTCAACAACCACAACACCGCCACCCCGCTTCCTCAAAGATGAAGACCACCACCGACAATTTCCCGGACCAACATGCTCGATTACGTTGCTGTTGATCTTGTTGGCTTGCTTCATGATGGTGGTGTCAGGGTATACGGGGTTTCGGCTCGGCCGCGGGGACTGGGGGCTTGACAAGACGTGTGCAGCGTACACTTCACAATTCTGTAAGTCTACATTTCCATATATCTTAATCATACACACATGCTAACCCCCCCTTCTCCCCAGCTCCCGTCCTCCGCGACATCGCTATCACCTACACCCCCCACCCCTTCAACGGCTCCTTCCTCCACCCCACCCTCTACCGCCTTCCCGCCTCCCCCTCCGTCGACACTGCCTGGGCCGACCTCGGCCTCGACTCCACCGCTGCTGTTATCCCCTACTCCGCCGGGCTTCGCGCTGGCTTAACCCCCGCCCACGTGCAGCGGAATTCCAAGTACGGCGGGGGGTTCATTGTGAATGTGGAGGGGATGCACCATTTGCATTGTTTGAATTTGCTGAGGCAGGGGTTGTGGTTTAATGTGGAGTATTATCGGGGGTTGGGCATGGGGGCGTTTAAGAATGAGGAGCCGATTTTGCGGATGCATATTAGTGAGTTTTTGTGTACGGTGGCGATAGATAGAGCCTAAAGCTAACGGAGATAGCTCACTGCCTGGACACCATCAGACAGGTCCTCATGTGTAATGCCGACACCGGTGTCTTTGGACAGGTCTGGTACAACCAAAGCCACCCAAAGGCCTTCCCCGACTTCAACACCCAGCATCGCTGCAAGAACTTTGACGCCATCCGCGACTGGGCCGTGACGAGACAGGTATGGGGACAATAATCAACATTTAATAGATACACTAACTCAACCAAACAGATTGACCAGAGCAAAGAACTGCCCAAAGACTTCCTAGCCCCACCGACACCCGGGTCCGTGTTACCCGAGATTCCATAAACAAAATAAATATCCAACTAGATAGACCAATAAATAACCCATCTCATCGACATCATACCACCCCCCCTCTAGTACTCAAACTTCTGGCCCACCAGCTTCTCCGAAAGCTCCCACAGTCTCTCTGCCTCCACATCATCCTTTGCCCACGGAAACAACTCCGCCTTGCGTTGGTCAGCAGGCCGCAGCTTGTCAAAGTAGACCCCATTGTACTCCTTAGTAACCTCAGGGCTGAACGAGCATAAAATGTGGTTCGCGTGTCCTTGGTCGTGGTTGATCATCGAAACGTTGTCAGTCGGGTATCCTATTCTGTACAGCAGGTTGTAGAAGCCGTTGAACGTCTTGTCTAAGTGCGCGCCCAGGTTCGTTTTGATGCCACCGGGGTGGAGGGAGACAGCAAGGACACCCCGAGAGCTGAGCCGGGAGGCAAGACCACGGGCAAAGAGGATGTTGGCTGTCTTGGCTTGGCCATAGGCAACCCACTCATCATAGTATTTTCCATCCTGAAATCTGTTAGTAACCTGATTTTTTGTAAGCTTCATGGTGAGAAAAACATACCTGGAAGTTAATGTCGAAGAACCGGACAGGTCCGGCCAAGTGGCCCATTGAGGCAACGGAGATGATGCGCGGGGCAGGAGCGGCGAGGACCTTGTTGATAATTAGGTTGGCAAACAGGAAGTGGCCAATATGGTTCGTGCCAAACTGAGCCTCGATCCCGTCCACCGTCTTCGCATACGGCTGCGCCATAATTGCAGCATTCAGCACCAGCACGTCAATCTTGGCCACATCCGCCCACCCATTGACCACCTCGGCGCTCTTCCTCACTGCCTTCTGGCTGATAAGGTCCAGCTCAAGAGTCCGCAGGTTGGCGTCGGGAACCTTGGCCCTGATGGCGTCGACGGTCGCCTGGACTTTGGCGAGGTTGCGGCCGGCAAGGATAAGGAGGGTAGGCTTATAGTGGGAGACGGTTTGGGCGTAGGCAGCGCCGAGAGAGTTGGGGGAGACGCCGGTGATTAGGATGGTCTTGCCGGAGATGTAGGGGGCGAGGTCGGCGGCGAGCTTGGTGCCCTCGATGGCGGAGTCAGCGTATTTGAAAGGCATTTTGAAAAGAGAGAATTGATGACTGTGAGTTTTCTAATGAATAGCAGGTTGTGTGTGATTTCAAAGTTTGTAATAATGCTATAACAAATGACTATGTCTCGTCTTTTATATTCTTTCTCCTCCAACATGGATATATCTTTCGTAAACTCCATCTCTTTCCTCCTCCGTCCGTGCCTTCACCAACATCAACTATCTTATGTACCGAATTCCATCTGATTCCGACCCCGTAATTCCCATCATCACAAACTTAATACCTTTACAAAACCTTCTATGTATAGCATCTATGTTCTGCAGAGTGGAAGTGGCTTTGTTAATTCCATAATATTCCATAATTGTCCACTTACACCATGATCCCACACTAAACCTTACCAATCCGTGAAACAGCGAAAAAAAAAGAGCCAAACCACCCTCTGGTCCTGCTGGAATTAACGGATTTTAAATTACCAGATAATCACAATGCGATGCTTGCTTGGACAATTGACAGCTGCCTGTATTCTTGGGCCTAACTCCGCAAATAGAAATACTGGCATCTCGGGGGTTATAAGGACGCCGGCAGATAAGTTTCTCTGATGGCGTTGAGTAGGGCTAGGAGGAGTAGTAGTATGGAGCAAGCGGCAAAATGGATTACGCCGGTTCTCCGGGGCAAATAGATTTGTAAGGATATTGCAAGGAACTTGTGGAGGAATAATAGATAGAATCATCCGGTTAGGAATTTTAGTCATGATCCTGCTCCATTAGCACAGCAAGTTTACTTAATTCAATTTATTGCTTAAAATTAATCCTATCATGACGGCTAGGGTTAGGATCCAGTAAACCCAATATGCGACTAACTCTAGAATCCTTCGAAAAAGTCACAAAGATGTCTTGATGTAATGCGTCCGAACTCATGAGGTTTCACTCCCAGCCTTCCATAGCAAATACATTGCAACAACAATTGTTCCATGCCCTTCCACAACTTTGCTTGCCAATCATCTATTCATCCCCACGCAACATACCTCTTACCCCTACGATGGACAACCCTACCATCATCCGCCAACTCCACACCGACCTCCAACGCCGCTGGGCCAACCATGGCGCCCGCTGCCGCACAATATGGGCCTCCCTCGGCAAAAAAGAACGTGAATCCGTCATGCGCGCTGGCGCCATGGACGGGGCCGTCCTCAAGTCCCCCCGGGACCCCACGCTGGGAAACGTGGTCAACTTCTTCCCCGAGTGGAACCTGGAGGACTGCACGAAGCCGTCGTCCATGTTTTTGATGGACTTGATTGAATATCGGGCGACGAGGAGTTTGGTGGAGCAGTATATTGAGGGGGTGGGCGGCGGGTTGGGGGATTATCATCATATTTTGGAGCATGTGATGTCGCAAGGGTTGAGATTGGCTCAGCAGCCGACAAAGGATACGTGGACGTTATTTATTGATGGGCCGGAATATGGGACAAGCTATACGATTTGCGATGAGAGGGCAAGAGCAGGATTTAAGACAGCCATTGAGCGGAATGTGTGTATCCCCAAGGAAGTCGGCAGCCTGGTGTTAAATAGGCAAGGCTACCTTTTACAACTGATGAACATTATTATCGAAGATATTCTGGATGCCGGAAACCCAATTGCTCCGTTAACAGAAACGAAAAAATCCAACAAGAAGCCCCGGGTAGTCTCTGCAGCCATCGGCAAAGAAAAGCCCTTTGCCCCGCAAAAACGGACCATCTCCGAGCTCGTCTCACTAGCTGACGACTATGCCGAGACCGCCAAAGATTACCTGAACCTCATGTTGTCGACCCCGGCTCTCCTCGCCCACCACGTCAACCTGCGCTTCTTCAGCCAGTCGGAGCTCCTTGCTGACGATCGAGGCCGCCGACTACCCTATCACACCGACAACTACATCTCGCCTATTTTCCTGGAAACCCTCTATTCATTCTTCAAAGAAGTTGCCGTCTGGACCTACATGGCCCGGCTCCTCCGGCACCTTGAGGCCCACGCCTCCGATAAGCTGTACCGACCCATTATCCTTCAGGAACTCTCCAATGTCCTGCATATCGGCTTTACTCACAGTCTCGCCGAGTTCCGCCGGAATGTCCAGTGCCACAACAGTAACGCCTTCAAGCGCGTCGGCGGTGACCAAAAAGATTCAATAGGCACTGCCCGCGCTGTCATCAAGGGGAAACCCAACGCCTATCTCCAAAAGAACCCCCAGCTCTCTCACATGCTCCAACTCTGCCAACCATCCATCTCCTTTGCCACAGCCCTGCCGTGGCTAGTCGCCCTGGATGCTATGCATACTGACGAAGACATGTGGAGGAACCTCAGCGAAGGCGAAGTGATCGCCCTTAACCGCCTCGGCGCCTTTACCTCGGTACACGGTGACATCTCTGCTTCTTTGGCCCTCCCTCCGCAAAGTCGAAAGAAAGGGGCCATGTTCGCTGCGAAATATGCCGCCTTTGACGCAGACATTGCCCGCATCCGCTCCGGCATTGATCTTTCCGAGTACGTCGCCCCCATCGACAACCTCAGCTTTGAATCCTCGGCGCGCAAGGCTCTCAAGGGCCTCGATGAGTATCTTAACCAGACTCTCGGCGCCACATTTGACTTGCTATATCAGGAAATTATGGACGAGTGCATGGCGGAGCTGGAGAGGCAGTATCAGGGAGTTCTCAATGCGAAGCGGGAGGCGGAGGAGAAGAAGATGAAGGTGCCGGAGTGGGTGCCGTTGCCTAGTTTGCCGGAAGAGGAAAGGGGTGTGGTAATTGCTCGGCGACGAGAAAAGTTGAAAACGCGACCGGCCACATCGATCCTGGGGTCCCCAAGTGACGTACAAGGTCAACCCGAAATAAAGAGTGCTGAAGACAAGTTATCGGATCTCTCCATTTCCGAAAAGCCCGCCGTCAAACTCCAAGTCAACAAAGAAACCGCCGCCATCTTCGATACCATCTTTGGCAAAAAGGACGCCCGCGGCAGCGTCTCGTGGGCCCAGTTTGAAAAGGCAATGTCCAATGTTGGCTTCACTGTGGTCCCCAAATTTGGCAGCGTGGTGCAGTTTCAGCCGAGGGCGGAGGTTCCAGTAGGGACCGGGAAACCGGGGGTGGCGAGGGCCATTACGTTTCATCGGCCGCATAAGAGTAAGATGGAAGGGATGCAGATTTTGTGGTATGCGAGGAGGTTGCAGTCGGTTTATGGGTGGAGAGGAGAGACATTTGAGGTGGCCGAGGGGGAGGGGGGGGGCAAGGCGGAGTAAGGTGGTGAGGTTATGACTATGACTATGACTGTGATTAGGTTATTTAAACATAGATTTATGAACTTACATTTGTCGTCATATCTACCAGAGATCCCTCCCTCCTTCTCTTCTTCAACAGCAATTCCCCCCCCTCATCCTCACCGACCCACTCCCACCTGCCATCCTTCCGCCATCCTCCGCCTCCCCATATCCATCCCCATACTGAATCCCACTCAATGGGTCATCCGGGTCAATCTCCCCAATCTCAATCTTGGTCACAATCATACTCGCCAACCGCGCAAAGACTTCCATAACGCCATCTCCCGTAAACGCTGACGCCTCCATGACAGCGGGAACGCCCACCTGGGCCGCCCAGCGGGCCGCTTCAGACGCGGAAACCTCGCGGCCTTCGGGTTGCACTCGCGTTACGTCGCGATCGCGATCCCGCTCTCGTTCCTTAAGAGACCCCGTATCCCTCCAGCTACTCGCCACGCTACTCCCGCCCGTCACCGTGCTCGTCGTCGACGCATAGCTACTTGGCCCCGGCGCCGCTGCCGCGGCCGCCGTGGAGACAGCTTCGTCGCTGGCAAGGTCGGCCTTGTTGCCGACGAGGACGAGGGAGAGTTTGGGGGATGCGAGGGCGCGGGCGTCGTTTAGGAAGGGGGTGAGGTTGAAGAAAGAGGGGTGGGAGGTTAGGTCATAGATGAGGATAGCGCCGGCGGCGCCGCGGTAGTAGGAGCGAGAGACGGAGCGGAAGCGTTCGGTGCCGGCAGTGTCCCAGAGCTGGGGGAAGGGGAAAAGAAAGTGTGGTCATGGTTAGTTTTGGGGGAGATTTCAAAGGAGGGAGGGGGGAGGGGGGGAGAAGGGAAAAGGGAGAGACAAACTTGGAGTTTGATGCGTTTGGGGCGGGTGCCGGTGCCGACTTTGATGATTTTGGTGGCGAATTCGACGCCGATAGTCTGCGATGACAGAACTCTCCACTCATTTTTGACAAACCGGTGCAAAAGACATGATCTAGTGGTAAAGCACATTAGTTTATGGCCTCGTCCGGTTGTCCAGGTAGATCCCGGCGGATATGTGAGTAGCAGTTGCTTACTTTCCGGTTCCTGAGGGGCCGATAAGGATGATTTTGGCGAGGTAATCGTACATGGAACCGAGTTCCTGGAGTCAATAGGTTAGAAGGGAAGGGGCAGATTGACAATACAAAAGAGAGAGGGAAAAACGAACTTGTTCCCGGACGCTGCCGGTGTTGTTGTCACTCGCAGTGGACCCGCGGTGGGGTCGTGTTATCATCATGTGGGGCAACGTCGGTGGGTGGCTATTGCCTTTCAAAATTGATTGATTGTTTGTTTGAGGCAAAGTGGTGCGATTGCAATTGTAGTGTTTGGCGGGTATATTTCGGGTCGCAAGGACGGCGGTTGGCGATGCGATGCGCTTATGTATAGGGTGTAGACGATGGGTGGGTTTCTTCTTTCTGGTGATCGGCCGTCGCAGTCGCAAATGGCGCAAAGGGCAATTGATGGGGCGCTGCCGTCGCAAGCTATTATGCTGTATAATGTTGTGTGCGGACTAGTATGATGTGTGTTTTGTCCGAGGTTGGAGGCGATTGGGGTTGGTTTGCGTGATGAGGATGCGGTGTTGGTTTCCCCTCTTACTTAATGATCACAGTGAGTTTGAGATAACCCTCACGACAGTGGATGTTTAGGGTTTGGTAGCTAGGATTTCGTGAAGTCGGCGGTGGATTTGGGGCTCGTGCAAAGCCGCGTGGTGTAGTTGGAGTACCTCAATATGTTTTTTGTTAAAATTTTCGTAAATCGATTTAAATATTCGATTATCTGATTTTTCCATTATTACATTTCCTTTTCCCCCCTTTTCTTAGTTGCCATATAACAATTATTGCCTTAATATTTTGTGGTAACTGCCTTTTTTTACTACTTTCTTTGCGAAACATCAGATAATTGGGCCCCCCAATTTCGCCCATCCGTCATGAAAATCTCCGGCCGCACCTTTGTCATCACCGGTGGGTAAGTCCCTCAATCCTCCTTATCGTCTCCCCACTTCAAGCTAACTCCCCCCCCCTCCCCCTACCTTCTAGCTGCAACGGCCTCGGCCTCGCCACCACCCAAGAACTCGCCGCTGCCGGCGCCTCCATCGCCTGTCTTGATCTCAAGAAACCTGAAATCCCCCTGCCTCCCTCCGCCATCTGGATCTCCTGCGATGTAACCTCCACCGCCTCCATCGCCGCGACGATCCCGCAAGTCAAAGCCTTCATCGCGCAAACCGAGCACCCCATCGGCGGCATTATCCCTGCCGCCGGTGTCGGGTTCCCGGGGCTCATGTGGAATCACAAGGGGAAGCCTCTGGACCTTGAGCTGGCGAAGCTGACGATTAATGTAAATGTCACGGGGACGTTAGATACGATCCGGCAGTATCTGTCGTTGTTAATGGAAGCACCGAGGGAGGGGGAGGATGGGGAGCGCGGGGTAATTGTGATGGTGGCGTCGTCGTCGGCGTACGATGGGCAGCGGGGACAGGTGGTGTATTCGGGGACAAAAGGGGCAATCCGGTCAATGACATTGCCGATGGCGAGGGATCTGAGCGAGTATGGGATTCGGGTGGTGTCGGTGGCGCCGAGTTTGTTTGATACGGCAATGGGGAGGTTGATTCCGGCGAAGGCGCAGGAGAGTTTAAAGAGGTCGATGGAGTTTCCGAAGAGGGCGGGAAAGGCGCCCGAGTTTGCGAGGTTGGTGAGGGCGATTTTGGAGAATGTAATGTTGAATGGGGAGGTTATTCGGTTGGATGGGGCGATGAGACAGCCGAGTAAGTTGTGAGGATGAGGTCAAGGGTTATTTTGGGTTAGAGTTGATTGGGAGGGAATTTTATGGCCTGAATTCATATTATGTATTGACTATCCTTGAGACTTATATTCTGTGACCAGGTCGTTTCATCGCCATCTCCACTTCCCAGCCAGAACACATCTACATGAGCATTACCTAACAACTATACCCCGGCCCCCCTTGTGAACCCAAAGTTTATCTACCATGGTACGCTGACATCATCAGACCTGCTACCTCATAGATTTATCAGCCAGCCGGTGGGTAATATCCCCTTGGTGTGACTCTTGACTCTGGAGGATCTTTAGAGAATACGAGGATATCCTTTCATAAGGATTCACCCCATTATTATCACGCGACCAATCATAATACTCCGAACACTCCCGATTCTGACAAAAGTAGCTCATCGCCTCCCCCCCCACGGCTCTTTCCCCACCATCACCACCTTCCCTCTCCTCCCGCCCCCCAACCAGCCCCGGGACATCCTCTACATCATCAATTGTCCGGCTATTGTAGATCGCCCACTCCGACGTAATCTTTGCCGTGCGAGTCGAGTCATCCGTTGCTGCGGTGGACACGGTGGACATGGTGGTGCTGTCTTGGCGGTGGCGGTGGACTATGGGGGCGAGGGGGATGTGGCAAGTGGGGCAGTGGTTGGTGGGGGATGAGTGGGGGATGAGTGGGGTAGAGATGGAGAGGAGAGGAGAAGGGGAAGTGTTGTAGAGGTCGATGGAGGTGGATTGAGAGCTGGGAGGAAGGTTAAGGTTAGTCGTGGGATTTGGAAAGGAAGGTACGGTATTTCTTACGTGTGGGGGGTGTTGGCGGCCATTTTGGATTTTATATTGAAGCTCGTATAGGGTATCTGAGTAAGAATGATATTGGACTTGTAGGTAGAAGAAATGAACCAAATGTTATAAGGGTAAAGAGAGGGTAGTTGAAGGTGGAGATGTCAAACAGAGGACAAGAAGCAGATGCAATTCAAGATATATATACTTGGATTTGGCAACAAAATTCAGCTCTTCCAATGCCAGAACACTCATCCTAAACTCGATATGATATCCTTTATTAAACTATCACGGATTATTCTCACCTCCACAATAGATCCTGTCGATATCTCAGCCTCTCATCCTGTGCCATGTGTCACTATATCATCCTCTACTATCAACCTGCCATCCACTGATAAAGCTATATCTCATGGTTAGGCCGGTTAGGAATCTGATCGCTCCTCTGCTTCGTTGTGATTATAATTACCAAATCCGGATCCAGCAAAGTAACCGCACGGCATATCTCGCTTCGGTTGAAGCACACATGTGCATATATATCAGCCATCTGATATACGATCAGTCAGCCCAATTCTTCCTGATTGTGCTTCGATGAGGGAGCGAGGTGTTTAATATTGAAAGCATTGCTTGTGGTTACGTAGTTAGTAACGATAGTATATATCCAGGAACACAGCTGTCTTTAGAAAGTGGCATGAGGACTGCAGCATGTCGTCTATCTTGCATGAAGTGGGGATAGCAACAATTAAGCAGATTAACCTGTCACTTTGATGGGCATTGATGTAAGTATATGGGTTACTGTGGTTCTTGTAGTTGATGAAAATTGTCGAGCGGGCAGAGGTGCTATTTCAGTGGGTTCTAAGTGGAGACTATACATATGTGTATATGAGGGGACAATGTATGTATTAAAGGTGACAAACAGCTGGGACTGTACCGAATGCCGACAGTTCAAGGTTAAGCCCCGCATTTTACCGGCTTGAGTGAGTACTGGGAGCGTGTGTGGCCGAGTCTTAATATTCTGAGGTAAATTATATGAACTAAATAGGAAACTTGTATCTAACCGGGCCAAGTGACGTATTTTTTATCTGATTGGCCAACTTGGAATGAAATCTAGATGTATTTTCATCAGTGGAACTTGAGTGGTATAGAATCTGTTGCAGAGGCACAGCAGTCATATCGCCTGTGATGTCTACAATGGGCAATCGGGATATTAGAATACCAAATATAGCTCTGATTCAGAACAATATGGTTCTGGATACTAGGCTCTATGAATAATGTCTGTCAACAGAAATAATTGATAATGTATTTTGAATATACGGCGGTAGTCCGTCTAGACATTCGGAGATTAATGGCATAGTTTTTCCCTAATCATTTGTCACTGACTTAACAGCTGCTTCTGATTAATAGTGACAGAGTCCCACAGTCGATTTTTCAATAACCCATCACTACTTGACGTCAAAATAAAACATTACGTCTTAAATCTGTGTTATGTCTATTATTCTCAATCATGCCATACATTCATCCAACCAGGTCCTCACAGCAACTTCAGGATTACAATTGTATTTTTGGAATGTTGCTTTTAACAGGGGTCAAATAACTCTATATCCTTTATTCACCCTTTATCCACCGTCATCTTGTCTCCTCTCCCCACCCACAATCATGCAGGACAGCTCATCATACCACACCCTCAAGTCCCCAGAGTCTAATCACATACTTTCTTAGGCTCTGTTTATCAGATATGATATTTCACTACGTTCCTAGCCTGACCTGACACGTCTACTTTGGAAACTGTACCGGTCCCGACGACTTCAGGAAGAGAACATTCGCGTTATAACATCGCAGTTTACAGCGGCGAGTTGGCACATTGATATCCATCAACTTTCCATGCGCTTGCTGTTTTTTGTGTTCCATGCCACACGTTATTGTGAGACGGCATTACAGGGCTGTGTGGATGGTCAACGCAACAACATGGAGACAATAGATCAAAATGTAAACCATGAACAACCATGTAAATGGAACTCCATCTTCACTAACAAAAGCGATAATCATGGCATGTCGAAAATTTTTATTCTGTGATGTCCCTTCTTGCTTAAGTTTAATGTCAATAATTATTATTTTCGGAGCTTCCCTAATAATAACAACAGTGCATCATGCATGCATCCACTCATACATTGCACATAAAAACCAACTCATACATATGGACACACAAAAGATTTACGAAATATTTTACACTGTCCATCAAACTCACCGAGCCCTTATTCGGCAGTCAGATTCCACTCTTAATCCAGGGAATATCTTCATAAATTCAGCTAGCCGCGGTTACCAGAGACCTCGGGTCTCCCACTGCCAAGGTCCTTGCAGTCTGACGTGTCATAAACTCTACATTGAGTAACCTCTAAAGCCTTATATTGGACTTTTACTACAAGATCTGCACACAATTGGTAGTTTGTTTGTCTCAGGACACGGGCTAAGTAAGATTCAGAAGGTCGATTCTAGTGTTATCATTACACACTTTATAACTCATAATCATCAATACTGAGAAGCAGCTGATGAAATGCTGATGAAATCATCATAGTGGCAAGGACTGCATGTACACCACCAATAAATTACGCAACCCCAAGAGACTTCAAAGTGATATTGAATGAATAATTACTGTAAAAGTATTGACTATAACTTTCAATATTGCAACTAGTCTACAACCCTAGCAGAAAACAACAAACTTCCCAGGCCCTCAGATGAAACTAAACTAAACAGTCCTCACCTACTACTCTGCCATCAAATCTATTTGGCTGTCTCGGCTCTCTTCTGCTCATGTTTCTTAGGCTTGATAGCAGGCAAGTTAAACTTCTCAGAAACACCCCCAATAATGGGCCCCCACTTATAGAAAGGTGATGATAGATCCCAAGTAAGGAACCCAACCCACGGCTGCACATTATAATGCAGCTTCAAACGGATATCCTGTCTTTCAGCCAGCGGCACAGGAGCCATAAGCTGATACTTGGGTCTCTGATTCTTCAAGCTAATCAGCCCTCTGCAAACCAAAACATCGTCAGCAATCAATTATCAACCCAAAGCATACTCTCCCCTTCCCCTTTCCCCTTCCCCTTCCCACTTACCTCGAAGGATCAATCGTCTTCCCCTTCGCACTCTTCATCAACTTCTTCCTCATCACCGGCCCCACATTCGCCAAAAAATCCGAACTTGGCGCCGTAACAATCGCATCCCAAATCACTGCCGACACCCCGCCGGCGGGTGCCCCCTTCGCCTTTGCTAATTTCCTAGCATCATGCCCAGGGGTCCCCACAGGGTCGTTCCACTCGGCTGTCACATACACATAAACCGACTTGGTGTTCCAGGTGAAGAGGGACGACAGGTCGGCGTCAAGGTCGAAGCGGATGGAGGCGAGGTCGGTGGTTGTGCGCGAGTGGTAGTGGGCTCTACCTTTGATTCTGCAGGTGGGGGTAAAAGCGTTAATAAGGACGCGCAATGGGGGAAAAAGATAAATAGCAGTGGAAATGGACATCCGTACATGTTAAGAGCTCGGGGGCTTACCGTTGCCGACGGGACTCGGGGAGTAAACAAGTCCGACAGGGCAATCAATCCTGCAACGGTAAAGAGAACAGTGGTGAAGAAGCCAAACACCGTTTGGAAGCGGCTAAGCGAAGAGTTCATTTTTTTGTATTGACAGATGTCGGCGTTCCGGCCGGCGGTTCTTTGGTGGGTTGGTCAGGACATAAAGTAGCGCGCAACTCGAACAATGTCAAACAAATATATGAAGGACTAGGATCATGTAGTAGCCAGATTGCGATGGGGGTAATCTTCGGGTAAACATACATAAGCCTTTTTCTCTAGTAAAAGAGTGCACAATATGGAAAAATTCTCAGTAGGACGGCATCGGTAGAAATTAATAATATGAACAAAGCCTAATAACCAAGAATTTATCCATTTTTGCATCGGCTCCTGGCCACCTCTTCATCTTCATCGTCGTGGAAGTGACGTCCAAGACAGGGGTCATTTTGCTGAGTCAGCCACTAGCCCCACTATAATGACATCCGCTTTTTTTTCCCCACGAAATAAATTTGTCGCAAAACTTCCATCGTCAAGACTTGCTTTTCCCAAAAATAAAGTTTACAGTCATTTTGTCTTTTGACATTTCCACATAATGTGCCCGTCAAACACCATTGCTCCATCTGTCTATTGCTTGAGACTCCGTAGTCTCGTGTAACTTCAATCTAAGCTACGTCGCCAAACACAGTATACACTAACCCTCAGCGTGCATGTCCGCAACTATTATTCTCTGGCCACCCGGCTCTGCCATTTGCCTACATGGGTTCCTTTGGACACCTCAGTCCGCTCGTACGTCTTGTACGGCGGCCCGTGGTGGGTTGGTGATCTCAGGTTGCAAGAGAGAACACGTCCTACCAAGGGACAGGGCCATCATAGTCCATGTCGGAGGTCTCTTACACCGGCGAGGCTCCAGGCGCACCGACATTTCTTGTCTGAATATGAGTATTTTATATGTACACCTAAATATATTTGTTTGTTTTCTGGAAAGTTATATCATAGACTGTTACCATTCTTGTCTGTTTCTTCGTTGACTAAAAGTCCATGCCAAGGTATTTTGTCGTAATGGTGGTGTCGGAGGAAAGGCCTTCTGCCGTCACCTCGTACTCATCACCCGGCATCAAGTCAAACCCGTTGTCACTCCAATGTACTCTATCCGTATCAGTCTCCAGTACCAAGGCCTTGACCGGTAAATCAGTAGACACTGTTACCTTGTCTCCATCACGGACTACTTTAAGCTGTTGAGGCTTTTGCAATCTTAGCTGCCGTAGCGGCTCAGGCCAAATGACAGTCTTGGCAAGCGATTTGGCCTTGTTGTCAATGACATAGACAGCGACCACGGTGTTCCAGGCTTTCTCGGGAATGATGACGTCCGGAAGATCGGTTACACCATTTGTTTCCGACGACATTGGACCGACAACGGACCTCTGTATCCGACGCCCTGTGTCAATTTCAAATAACTCGACCGTGACATTGAAAATAGCCGACGACCCGCCAACGTTGGCAAGCCATAATCTCACACTGCACTGCTCCTCCGAGCCTACTTCCAAACTCGACAATGAGTCCGATCTTTCAAAGCCAATAGAAACTTCGGCAAATTCTCGCTTCAATGCCCAGTAGGCAATCTTCGGCCGACGGAACCTATCGACGATGCTCCACGAGACTCCCGGCCAGACATCATTCATCTGCCATACCAGGGCTCCAGAACATAGTCTCCGTCCATCGACATCCCAGTTGCGTTTCCATGCTCGCACCGCAGTGACAAGAGCCTCGGCTTGCAAGACCTGGGTGGCGTGAATATATGCCGGCAAGTCGGACATGTTGGAGCGAATGTTCTCTGCCATGTACATTCCGAGCCGCCTTGTGGGGCCAGTAGCTTTGTTGTGGAAGTCAATGGTCCTACTTCCAACGAATCTATCAGGATCCTTGGACCCTTGGGGTAAAAAGGCATCGATGGTACGGATATCAGGATATGCCTGCATCCCAAACTCCGATACGAACCGGCCAGACAGTTGGCCTGCGCTTTGGTAGGGCTTCTGATCGCCATGCCAGATGTTCCACTGGTGAAGATCACCAACCGTGGGATCTCCCGATGATGACCCGCCATACGGACTACCCGGATGATACGGTGTCTCCGGTGTCATCGACCAAATGATATCACGCAATAGCTTTTCGTAAATGTACCTAGCCGGAAAGTCTGTCCTCAACCAAGCATCAGGGAATTGATTCTTCGGATCCCAACGAAGGCCCTCGGACTCTGCATACTGGTAATCTTCATTGTTCCCAGCCCAGATGACAACAGACGGATGCTTGCGTAACCGCCTCACGGCATCTTGAGCCTCCCATTTGATAGACTGCAGGAACATGCCATGCGCTGGGTAATTACCGCACGCAAACATAAAATCTTGCCAAATCAGAATACCCATTTTATCAGCAGCCACGTACAAGGCTTCATCTTCATAGATGCCTCCGCCCCAGATGCGAATCATGGACTGGTTGCTGTCGCGGACTAGGCACATCCAGGCTTCGTAGTCGGAAGGTTTGACAGAAGGGAGAAACATGGACGCGGGGATCCAATTGCTTCCGGCACAAAAGATCGGGGTGTGATTGATTTTGAGGTGGAAGGATGTTCCGGGCGTGTCATTATCGAAATTTTCTTGAATAAGTTCGACAACCCTGATACCATGATAGACGGTGGCTTGGGAAATTGGTTCGGCTGACCCGTCTGACTCGGCGGGATATATCTCAGCTGTTATCTTATATAGGGGCTGGCTGCCATGGAGATACGGATACCATAATTTGGGATTATCAAACCCGAAGTTGACGTAGTCAAAAGTAGTTGTGCGTGTCATTGAGAAATCATCCAGCTCAATTGTGACTCTTGTCTCCAACGATTCAACTTCATCAACATGATCCTTGGTTATCCTGACCGATACTATTGTTTCGTCATGGCTGGCAGGAACAGTGGAGTAAACATACAAGTCGGTAATCTTCACACGGTAGATGTCCAGATACGCGGGTCTCCACAAGCCCACGGTCAGGACCTTGGGCCCCCAATCCCATCCCTATCACGGCGTTAGTAAACGTGTGTACTAACGCACACTCGACCGGGAACACTCACCCAATGATACTGAGCCTTCCGGACCGCTAATCTCTCAACACTCCCATTCCAGCACCCCCATTTATGCCCTCTGAATCTATTGAGAATATCCTGGGCTCTCTTCTCGACACTGTCAAATACAATTAGCACCTCGTTAAGTCTGCCGTCTTCGTGCAGATGCTTGATAACGTCGACTTTCCAAGTCCGGAACATGTTATCGGCATCCAAAACCTTACTCCCATTCACGTAAACCGTAGCAAAGGTATCCAAGCCCTCAAATATCAACACTGCCTTGTACCCCGAAAGCTCTGACACCGGCGGTGTTGCGAACACGGTGCGGTACTCCCACAAGAGCCCGTTGATATAGGCGATCTTTTCCTCATGGCGACCCACGGTTGGATCTGGGAGAAGGCCGTGGAAGATCAAGTCCTGGTGGATGGTAGTGGGGAATCCAGCAGTCGGTAACCATGATGGAGGGTTTGGAAGGAGTAAAGGGCCAGTTGGGGACGATGAGCCCCGGGCTGGCGGGGCATGTTGGCGGAATTGCCAGGTGGTGAGGGGAATATGCGCTCCGGATGGGGATAGCTTTGGCGGCAGCCTCATCTCTACTGGCGTTGACGGGGTCAGTATTGTAAGTGATGAACTTTCAGATGACGAAGATGGATCGCCAGAGACACCATGTCGGTCGCATATGGTCAGTTTAGGCAAAGACATAGTCAAACATTCGTAGAACTAGGTTTGTGGATGGAAGCTCAGTCTGTCCTTGAGATAGTTGGGCACATTTTGAAGACAAGGCCTTGCTTAATGGTAATGTGGCTGAGAGCCGCAGCCATATGCATGAAGGTGGTGTTAGGTAATGTTAGTAGTTGTGTTTGTTTGACATATCAAGTTTCCAAAGATGCAAGGTACTAGGGTCTGCCTGTACATCTAAGAGTTGTACAACATTAAAGTTATTAAGGGTTAATGCGTAATCTGGGTTAAACATCCACATCCCGATCAAACTTGGACCACAAAGTTGAAGAATTATCATTCCCTTGCCGAAAATCTGCTTGATCAATTGGTTACATCGTCGGTGAGGACGTCTTCAATGATCTTCATAAATATTGATATGTCTCTGGCTTTATTTCTGGTTGAATGCCACCTCAACACGCGCATAGAGACAACAAACTAAAACTACCTTTAGAATTCGCTCACACTCGCATATAAGAAAGTCCCCTATCGATACAGTACGGGGGGAAGACGGACAGTTAATTTTTAGGAGGCCCTAGCCCCCACAACGCGCAACGAAGTCGTCAGCGGCCGGCAAAGTGAGATGAGGATGATACGGGTTTATCAGTATACCAGGAGAGTTCCGTCTTTGAGATTTTGGAAACTTGACTCGGCTTGACGATCTAAGTATACATGTATCCAGACGAGCGAATTTGCGAAAAACTCATTGTGCCAGCCAGCCATGAGAACATGGAGAAGACGGAGCAACCAGCAGAATCCCGCCGGATTTCCAACCGTCGTATTTATCCAAGTTTTTACCTCCATAATCCTTGCAACCAGGGCACCAGATTTCTGGCCGACTGGCATTTGCAGCCTCGAGGGGACGAGATAATATGACCATATAGCGCTACAACGGAGGGTGGATAGGAGATTTAGGAAACTTCCGGCCTTTCTTGACTTTTGATTGGCTTGTCCATGATGGTGATATGCATCTGAGTGCATGGTCGGTGAGGTCATGAGCCAGTGGGTGATCTTTATTTTTTTTATACACTGCTGTCTGTGCCTGGTGGCCTTCCTCAGACCGAAGAATAAAGCTTGGCGGCGATGGCAAGTCCAGCTTTTGAAGATCTTCCCTGAAGTCATTGTTTTTGGTAAGAGGAATGAGGTTGAGCTGCGTGTTTGCTGAGCGTTCCTGTCATACTTGACAGTTGAAAGCAAACACAAACATGTCTAGGGTTAATTTGTGTTGTTCAAGTTGCTTTTTTCGCAAGTGATATTCATCATTCATCTTCTACAGGAATCAGAATAGACAAGGCCTTGGTGATTGCTAGAGAGCCGAAGAATCCCAGGTATCTGTATGCATTCGGACTATGCTAATACTGTGTTTACCAGGACGTCAGTAGCTAGACAGGCATCTGCATCATGTTCTCATGCCGAAGTACCTGCAGGACGCAGATGTTTGTTAACCAAAGGATCTCTCAGGCCGTCGCGACTACTGAGCATCGAATATTGAGAACTTAAAGATCGGAGGATGTTCTGCAGGCCTTCAAGATAAGAGAGCATTTGTTGACTATTGCGATGAGCGAGCTGCCATGCATTCGATTCTGAGGCGTGCGTGATTGTCTTGATGTCACCATGAAGAATAGAAAGAAGGGTGGCAATTCTTTGCCGTCGATGGAATAGTTCATTACAGTGGTGTCGATCTGATCGTGGACATCACCTTCTGTTTCGAGGTAGAGAGGGTTACACTTGGGTCTTGGGAGTTGGCGTGAAGCAAAAATGGTGTAGCTACAGAAGCCAAGATCTAGTGAGACGATTAGCGCGGTTTGTTTTCTAACTAATACCTAGATGACCCTGTAAGTTCACAGTGTGTATAGGTGACCTGTTGCCTATGTTTACCTGTTACTGGTACTTCCGGAAGAAGCAGACACTTAGATTATTTAAGGACGGGGTGTCTGTGCGGTGGGATCAATACTAGCTTTGTAGAAGGATTAGACTTGGGGCGAGCTAGTATCTTTAAATCTACCAATGGTTGGATCCTGGACCAGTAACGGTCTAGTCATCTGCGGGTGAAGTCACATGACATTGGCTATACCATCGATTGGTCAAGAATCTGTAAGACCTAGTCGTCGGCAGAATTTACCAGAAGAGTAGCTTCGTGGCTGCGCCGTAAAAGAGACAAAGTATGTCGTTATCCATGACTAATCTTACGATTGCACAATTGATAAAATACGCTTTTCCAGAGTCACTGGTAACAAGAAGCCGTCGTTTCTTCAATGGTTCCAGGGCAATGGATTCTTTACCAAGCTTGACCACGAAAAAACCCGAGGGACGATCCGCCCCAAATCTCACGACAAGCCAAGAACTTCCCTTGTTCAATCCAGAACCCATCAACTTACTAGGATATACGTCAGCCGTCAGGGATGTGTGGGGGGAGGGGAAAGGGAGTGGTCTCCGCTGCGCTAGCTAGGATGTGTGAACCGGATAATCGAGGCGTGTGCGTATGGTGTGTACGTGCGTGCGTTTGTAACTGAAGAAGATAGCTTGATCTTGATTGAAAGGTTGATTACCGTTGAATCTGTGTATTTTTAAGTGTGCATGCATGCACCTTGCTGCATTTACAGTTGGGGAACAAACAAAGATGGAGAAGAGAGAAGAAAGATATAAAAAAGGAGACGAAGAAGCGACAACTACACTGACGATCGATGAAAAGGGAGCGGCTGCGTTTTGAACGGAATCATTAGTGACACATGTGTCGGAGGCTGTTGCCTTGTGATGTTTCGCGTGTTTTTGGCAGGAGGTTAAAATTATGTCTGTTCCCGGATGGCAACTACTTAAAACGACCGGTTTCTGATAATTGTTAGTGTGGCAGATATCTCAACGAGCTCAACATATCACGACTGTGGAGATATCGGCGACACATGGCCGTTGTCGACACTTGTATTATGAGTCCGGACAACATAGTCAAGGTTGTCAATTTGATGTGTGGTGTATTGAGTAACACCAACTTTATCAACCTTAGCGAGACTCCTCATGCTCGTGAAGTGTAAGGTTGTCAATATCAATATAGCTAAGACATTCATGGCTACAAAAATCAACTCCATGATATATATACAACTTAAAGAAGTCTGACGAATCCTATATCAAATACCCCATTAATGATTGACGACAACTCTCGTGGATGGTTTCCGTTATATAGGCCTCGTTACCAAATGCGGCTTAGTGGCCTCTTAGACAAGGATTGGAGAGCCGGGGAGGGCATGTCAGTTGGAAAGTGCAAGGGGGGTGTGAAAAAGTGTGTGATAATCTGATGTGGCTCGATTGGGAAGTCCTCGATGGTTGGATATGCATATATCCGATTTTAACTTGATTACGTAATGCAATTGAAATGGGGGGCGCGTGCTTTGTAGGTTGATTGGTTTCTGGTGGGATAGAGATGGCTTTAGGTCGGGGTTTGATGAAGGCAGTTAAAAGAAAGACGATGATCGTCGAAGTACAAGTTGTTGACTAAATCCATCAATAGCAATATCAGACTCTGGTTAGTTGTCAACATGATAATGAAGAAATAGTTTTGAACTTAATATTTCTGTCTACATAGGTGTACATATATATATATATATTGACATCTTGGACAGACTAACGCTGGGCATTGCAACTGTGGCTGATGGCAAGATCTACTCAGCGTATCTAGTTATAGTCTCAGTGACCAGTGCTCAACTTGACATGGTTTGTGTCCTTGATGGTGTGTGTCGTAACCGATCGGTCGCCGCGAATCGGTTCTGTTTCCATGAGTTTGCTCCCAGAAATATCGAGGAATGGCCGAGATGCAAACACAAATGTTAAGCATCGTTTGTCGTCTCGCGAGCTCTAGATTTTCTCTCTGTCCCCTCATCAGAAATGGCGAATGATCCGCATCTGTGTTAATTCTTGCTTTATGGTTAGATTTGATGTTAACCAATTTATCAGCTGTCTTCCTGTTAAAAAAAAGGTCCTAAATATATAGATGTATGCGTCGGGTTGGCCTCTATATGAGGTTGGATACAATGAGACTAAAGAATCTGCGGAAATAATCGAAACAAATAGTTTGGATCTGTTTACTTGCCTTCCTGAGATTTGATGTTCTTTCTTTTTCCTGTGTGTGGAAAGGCATGCAAGTCGATCTCAAATAGAATGGATTATATGATGGTAACATTTTATTTTATTTTATTTTTTTGTTGTTAGAGAAAAAAAAAACAAAGATATTGTTCGCGCAAGACATTTCGACTTGATAGGTCCAACGGATTTGGATCAAAGACATGTTTGTGTAAGTAGACTTTAATGACATTGTCTCTGTGTATAAGCAGTCCTGTGTCACATTCCCAGGAAAGTCTAAATACAACACAAAATTCCATGTACAAATTCAAAAATCACCAGTTGATGCTAATGTCAAGCTTCCAAAATGTCATGTGAAGTGCAAAGTATGGAAAAGGAAGGTGAGGTTCTTCCGGGCTGAAGATCATGACATTCACTGGCCAATGCTCTTCATTGTTTCTTTTCTTAATTTACTTGCCTTTTTTGGGTTGGTCTCTTGACGACATCTCACAAAACTATTTGCGATGCATTTGAGTTGGTCGTTGGACAGGTGGTATAGAGACCGTATACAAGGTTTGAAGTAAGCCAACTTAATCTCATTTAGATAGATCTGATTAGGAGTCTCGTCCACAATAATATCCAAATCAAACGCATACTGTATTCTCGTTCAAATCCTCGTATTCAGCGTACCTTCATCACATACTGATCGCTCTATTGCATACATATTGACCATACTAAGTCCGTCTCGATGACACCACAGACGTGATGTCAAGCAAAGTTTGCAACATGCTGCAAACCTCATCAAAGGAACATCCAGATATACCGGCAAGATTTGGGCACAAAGAAGCCTCCAATCCAACAGCCACGATAATCAGAACAATATTACTGTCGATGACGTCCAGAGATGCCCGAGTCTTGTCTTTATTTCTTTTTTTATGTTGAAGACATATCATGATGATGATTCCCAGCATAGGAGTCTCTCAAGTATCAAGGCCTAGATACGAAACAGAACTAGATATAGCGCCATGGGCTTCCTTCTTAAGGCCCTCGGTCATGCAGTCCAAGATCCGATTCTTCACCTGTGCCAAAATAATACTAATGCTGAAACAAACTTACCAATATCAACACGGATAAAGTTCTTTTGGAGATTCTAGTAGAAATCATTCAAAGAATCAAGGAAGCAATACCTGAGGTTAACCTTGGCAGTAAGTGATATTATGGGCTCATATGGTTGTGTGATGTCTATAGTCTCTTGCTCAACATTGACATCAGCAACAAAATGCATACAAAATGCCACCAATGTTCTCTGTTTCTTTTGGTCAAACACTGCGAAGGATACCTGATATAGCAAAAAGGAAAGATAGTAAACCTCAGAAGAAATATTCTGTTTTATCCTCATCTTCTAGCTAGCGAGGTTCAGCGAATAATCGGGAATCTTCCCTTGACGTTGTCGCAGCAAAGCTCTAAACATTGGTCGGCCGACGTTGATCAAGGTCTCCGAAGTGAAATCAGGACAATTGATGTCCAAGAAGCCATCTTGACATCTTTTGAGCAGATGTAGTGTCCATAGTTGATAGTAAGGCGGGTATAAGGTGTGGCCGTCTTCCTGGTCCAGGTCCTTACGGTCATGATATTGCTTTGGGAGTGCGGAAAAACTAACTCTGACATCTGCATTGATGATAATTTCGAAGCTGCCAATTATGGTGCAATCGTCATTGACAAAGCTCAATTTAAATGCCTAGAAGAGTGTAGATGGGCCTTTTGGCGGGGTGCTGGTATGTTCCTCGCCCAGAAAAGCCCGGGCTTCGTCAATGTCCAGGACAAACTGCGGTCCGTTGACCGGAGTGTCAGATCCTTGACTAGTTGATATTTTGTGGTTGGTGATGGTATCTGTCAAGAGGTCATCATAGAGATTTGGAAACATTCCTTCTGAGATGCCAGCTTTGGTAATGAACTGTGTCAACAATTTGGCCATGTGTTCTTGGAAGCCATCATAGTAATGCCAAATTTGTAGATGCTAAAAGTCCGAACTAGAGATTTTGTGAGCTTTGACACGCTGGGCCATGATTAGATGGCATTTATGATTCTGACGCCAGAGAGGGGTAAGTCAGTCTTTATTCAGGGCGTTGTGATGATATCTATCAGTGATATATTGACTTGCATCTGCAACAATTGACATTGGTGGGTAAGCCTGACTTTGAGTATTAGCAAGTAGCAACATAGGAAACTTAGATTCTATGAGTGGTAGCAAGCTCCTTTACTAGGAAGGACTTCCCAATACCTGAGGGACCTACAAGCGAAGTGTACGGCGCCAGCAAATTGTTGTCATCATCAAGGTGTTGTTTGTAGGATTCCAGGATTTGACAGAGCAAATCATGGCTGTTGAATGTATGACCAAGAAGGGTCTTTTCATGCTGGTAAAAGGCGCACTCGGAAAGACTTGGACTCTGAGTCAGATAATTGACCAGACTATCATGTAAGCTGGCAGCAATCCGCTCTGTATCAGGTACCTGTGGTGGTACTGACAGGGCAATATTTTGGTGCAATAGCAGGAGGTTTTTGACAGCAAAATTTGTGTCATTTTGAATATTGGCAATAACATGTTTTCTGCTTCCAGTCTCGTCGGCAATCATTTTACAGTAATTCCGAGCAAAAACTGGCAAGAAACTAGAATGAAGTAGTCTTTCAACTATAGGTTCATACTTCCCAGCTAGTATATTCAAGGACATTTTGCCATGTCTCGAATTTTGGCAAGGCATCAGGCCCGTTAGATGACATACTAGGTAAATAATATCTGAAACTGTTCGTAGTTAGTGGTGTATCGTGGACTTTCAGAAGACAAAATAAGATTTTTTTCACTAGGTTTGTAGTGTAATGATATAGTAAGATAGGGAATCTGAGCTTAACGAGATTAGTATGTGGAAAATGAGAGTCAGATGATACCTCAACATATCAAGTGAAAATTATTAATGTCACTCAGCAATATGTCAAGATAAAAGCTGACTGAAATGTGAAAGATTAAAGCCAAGTGATGCCATTGTACTACCTCAGGTTTAGTGTGCTTTAGCGGACTTCCATCATTAACCCTATTCTGGTAAAGGTTAGGGTTTTATATGGTCATGATGTAAATCTTGTAATCCCGCCTTTAAAACTGGTCACAGAATTCAGATGGATTGAAGTAGTTGACTGTTCAAATCTAACACGCAAAAAATTGAGGTCTTTTATATAAGTGTCTTGGACTTTTGATTTTTCGTGGGTACAGAGATTAGGATATATACTTCTTGACTATAGTTAAGGTTAGAAGTCCTATGTTTGTACAAGTTTGGACCAAGCGTTCTGCTCCATTCCTAGTATTCCCCCGAAACCAGAGATTTGGATCTCATGATCAACAATAACGAGTTTCTGGAGCAGGGTGTATGGGGTATGTGAGGAATTCCATTTTAATCCCAATATAAATACAAAAAAGAAGAAATAAAAGGCTTGGGCGAATTAGGCGAGGGTTGGATTCCTGACCCTTTGTAATCTCCCACAGGCGGCCAAAACAGATGTAGAAGCAAACATGGCACGCAACCAGTGGCAAACACAGCGTTTAGTAGCAAGCGGTGGAGGGAGAGATCTGGGGGGGAAGGCGGCGTTGGAGATGAGACAAAAGGGATGGATGGGCGGGCTGGGGTGTGGTAGGAGTTGGATTTGGTGATGGTGATGGTGGGTGGATTGCAGAGTGCATAGGCGGGCATGGCGTGTGGTTAGAGAGAGACAGACAGAGATAGATGCCCTGTGATGAGATGAGTCGAGCGGGGAAGTTTGGTAATATCTCTCTATACACATTAAGATATATTCTCACCGTAGGATGAATTGATTACTACATGTGGTGACAGTTGGGAAGTCCTGATGGAAGGTTCTGGCCGTTGCTGGTCAGCCCACCTAGTCACTCAGTGCATCTAGACGCGGAGGAGCTCCCGAAGAGGTAACGGGGTGCGGTCGGGGTGAGGTGAGATGGGAATTATGGTAGAGTGGAGATGGCGTGGGAGGCGGTGGGCATGTTTATGTTTCTGCTGGGAGGGGGGGGAAGCACTGTGGGAAAGGGTGGTATTGAGTAGATGTTTAGTTTTTTGTTTGTCCTGTCTTGATCATGCGTGGTGTTGTTGCTATTGGTGAGATATATACTAAGGGCGCGATTTGTTCCATAGAAATAGAGTGTCGAGCCTGTGAAAGGAGATAAACCAGTGGCAGGTGGAAGCAATCATGGGTGCTGTTAATGTTTGTGTCAGTGGAACTTGGGCTAAAGTTGGCTAGATAGGCATGATTGCGGGCCAGCTCCAGGGCTCTTTATTACAGGAACACGCCCTGTTTGAGAAGTGTCGTGATGGCAGGTTGTGGGTTTTGAGGCATTTCGATGTCAATATCATAATGGAGGGGTCTGGGGGGGAAGGAATCCGGCAAGGCTCGGAGGTGATCAGATCGCAGTGGCGAGCCAAACAACATTCACGGAAATTACCATTGGTGTTAGACATATCAAGGAGGCCAGTAGACAGTGGCCAAGGCTGTAAGTAGAAAATTTGTTTTATGAGTGATATATTTATTGATGAGGAACGAGGACAAAGACTAAAATCTATGCATGAAGACAAATAGATTTGGTCCTGAGGCCAAAAGACGTCAGGAAACCAAGGAAAATCTAGATTCAAATATCAAAACATGAAGATAGAAGAAACAAGAAAGAGATCGTCAGAAGCCAAAAGGTAGTTTCCGGGTTTCAAGCCAAAGTAGAAAGCCGGAAAAACAAAAAGAAAAGAAAATAGAACATATCAAGATAGAAACCGCGGGTATACAAGAAAGAAAAGAAGAGAAAAGAAAAAAGAAAACACTGCTCATCACTAATGAAAACAGCCAACTCTTCTTCAGGATCACCACCCATTCCAGTCGATGCCAAGCT
>JABFIG010000248.1:0-27496 GCA_017139545.1 Ambrosiella cleistominuta | reverse complement strand
CTGATGATGATATGGCTTGGGCTGCAACAGATGATGGAATGGTATGGGATGGATGACCACCGGCATTTACCATAACAGATGGAGCAAAATGCTCGATATCATTTGACAGATTGGCAGCTTTCACCCATGATTTATTCAATCATGTCCACATCATCGGTCAGAGGAGCAGTCATCATGACAGGCGTCTCAGTAGCAGCAGCATCGGCGGATTTCTCACTAGTGTCGCCAAAGTAGGAATCCATTTCCGCATCAAGTTCCTTGGCGGTCACCTGAGGACGCTTGGAATTCTCACGGGGGTTACGTGAACCGTTGCGGTTGTTCTGACGGCGCTCACTAGAATGGCGACCGCCTTGACGACGGCGGGGCAGCGGACTCCGAGATCTGTTGTTACGGCCAGGAATATATCTATCGATACCCAGGCTGCTGGCATCCTCGTCTTCGATGTGTCTGCGCGGCGATCTGGAGCGGTCACGGGGATCGGTTATGCGGTCTGCAAGCGAACGTCCAGGCATAACAGCGGTATCAAAGGGGTTACGTCTGGAAGTAGACTCGGAGGAGACAATTGTCAAGGAGATTGGCTGGCCGTTAGCATTGGCACCATCGAATTCAGTAACAGCCTTCTTGGCATCAGAAAAGCGATCGTATGTGACGAAAGCAACACCTTCAGAGCGGCCAGCACGATCATAACGAAGTTGGAAACGAGCAACGGGACCAATGCGGGAAAAGAGGCCCTTCAAACGATGTTAGCAACGAACATGTCATAAGCCCTGATGAACAACTCTGTGACATAGAATACTTACTCTGAGCTCATCCTCCGTCAGATCATAGTGGATGTTGTCCACACGGATGCGGGTTCCGCAAGCATCACTACTCCAGTTAGTTTACTATACAAGTCTATGGCGGTATTGATTCATCATACTTGTGAGTAATAGGGTCAGGGGAGTCCCGGCGCCGGTGGCGGTCGTGGCCGCGGCGGCCATTATCTTCGTATCGGTCGTGAACCCACTCGCTGTAATTGTGTTAACTTAGCAATACAATAATGTATAATCATGTGTTGTAAAGTATACCTATCGAGATCGCGGTGTTCATCCCGGTAGTAACCCTGAATCATATAAAGGTAAGCGGCTGCCAAGCCCATAATATATTATCGATATCATGACGATATCCCCAATGATGTATATGTAGGGCGCTGAAGATCGGAACCAAGCCGAGTTAAGGATATTGTCAATTCCTGCGTCTCCAGTCACTCGTGAGAGAGAAACATTTAACGTTAAATTCAGAGAGGGGAGTAGTCAACCTAACAGTTTGCATGTCAGAGACAACTCCGTCTTGAATGTCAAGGATGTGACCAAAGGAGCTATGACGTACCTTTTTCACGCTGTCACGCGGGTAGTCATAGTTGTCGCGACGTCTGTTGTTAGAGCGGTTGTCGTTGTAGTTAGAACTGTCGTTGCGACGGCGGTCATTGTTGCGGTTGTTGCGACGAGGCTTCTACAAAGCATCAGGCGCACAAATATGCACCACCAAAGTTAGCTATCTATTATTGCGATTTCGATATTGTCGCAAGGCTGAAAGATGCAAATGAAGATATGAAATGCATTCTGAAGATCGTGTGTCATGTATACAGGAAGCAGTTCAACATCCCGAGATGCAAGTTCAATTGTTGTAATCCGAATTTCAGGCGCAAACTGATCGCAGGACGGAGCCATGTTTATGATGTAGGACGGAAAGACTAACCTGTTCACCGAGAATCTCATCGAGACTTTTGTCCATATTGGTAGCCATCGTGCTAGTTTGAGTTGAGTTCAATGAGAGGTTATGGCGAAGAAAGAACCGAGGAAATAATGAGGGACAACCCAATATTACTGATGCTCAGTGACGAGGTTGGTTGTGTTGGTATGTCAACGTTAAGAAACGTCCAAATCGTGAGCTGCGAAAAAGTGATATCCAAGACTTCACGCAACGCTATGGCTCCTGCGAGGCTATGTTGGTCCCCAGAAAGTTGTTAGCAATCATCTGTATGTGATATAGTGGCTCTGACCGCTATAGTTGACCAGGGTTATCACTATTTTTTGCACATCACATCCTCTGATGTCCTGTAAGCCAGGCTTTCTTTTGGTACAACTTGAAACACAGATCATGCCCCACATTTTCACATCAGAATATTATTTTATTGGTTGATCTAAATATTGACAAATGCAGTCGTGACAGACATCACTTCCTACAGCGGGCATGTTCTCACCAGGAATGTTTCGGCCGAAGATTTAAAGTTGGTCTGTCGGTTTATTGAATTTCTGCCAGGACTTTTCGGCATCGAAGCTGATAGCCAAGCTGGATGAGGAGATTCTAGACTGTTACATCACTTGATGTAGGGAGAACTTTTACGAAGCAAAACACAGCTTCTGTGAACAAGAGTGAAGATTGGTTTCGAGGTCACATTGAGACATAACCTATCGGATAACCTACAGGGATTTTTCTGTATATGGAAGAATCATAAATGCGGCTACCATAGCCCCAGTAACGCGGCCATGACAATCTGGCCTGTAAGTCAAATCAAGCCAGCATTCTTAATAGACTTCTTACAGACGACACCATGCAGACTCAGTCAGTTACATGATCAATTACCGTAGATCTCATATAATTTCAAGTATTGCATCCATATGCAGCAGTCATTGTATCATCCTTCCAGCTAAAAGTGGAGTGGAGCAGACCGGCCCCATTTTGGAGGCTTTGAGAGAGAAGGAAGAAACTGTGACATTTTATTCAATCTCTCTGTGCGCTTAGGCTGATTGCGGAACTGCTACAGAGGGCGTAGGTGGGTGTAGGTGGGCTGAGTCTAAATTTACAGCGGAGCACAGGCCAGATTAGCGGATAGCAGGTAATTTGCTGGGTTTCAGCAGAGTTTAGCACGCCGCACTCAACAAGTTGCCGTAGCCTCACACGCAGCAAAATATCACAGCGGGCCAACCACATGTCTTTCCTCCTGAATTACGTTCGTGTCGTTTCCATTCCATCACGGGCTTGAGTTTTCTGTTCTGCCATTTTCGACTTTTTCTCCTTCTTTACTTCTCCCGTCGAGGAACATTTGACCTTTTCGACAATCAGCTCGTGGTGTTGGCAATTGGCATTGTCTCCACACCACGTTTTCCTTACGACTGTGACGACCACCGCCCTCTTACCCCCCTCCACCGACCTCTTCTCGCTACCGGCATCGTGTCTCCCGGCTCTTCTTCGACAGCAAGAACCTAAGCGAGTTACGCACTCCGATAGATACTGATTGCAATTCTGCGAACTGCAAATCATTCTGTATACCCGTGTTCCATCCATATGTTGCTGGACACTGCTGTGCTTCTGTATACCTGTGCTTGCTGTTCCTCTGTCTGCCATTAACGCCACGACACTGTCTTTTCTTCACACTTACGCTGCCCCGTCATTGCCGTCCGCCACCGGGCCCCGGTCTATAAAATTAAGACATCTCGCCGGACCTTGCATCCGATAGCACCACATACATATACCATCAGCCGTTACGTGTATATATATATATATATATATATATATGCAATGGCGCGTCCCTTGGGTTCGGTCCGCTTCAGACGGACAAGCCCGGCCTGCCTGGTAATTGGCCTCCTTGCCTTTATCAGCGTCATCTTCTTTTTCTTCTCCGGCTCATCTACGCCGCAATATGCAAACCCCAATTCGCTCTCCCCCACCATTCCCTACAGAAAAGCGACGGGTAACGGCGTGAAACCTCCGCCGGTCTTGCGTTACAACATGAATTCCGTTACCACCACCGCTGATCCCGTGGGCAAGCGCGAGTCTGTCCTTCTGCTCACTCCCATGTCACGTTTCTACCCTGAGTACTGGGAGAACGTTGTGAAGCTACAATACCCTCATGATCTCATCACTCTCGGTTTCATCCTTCCTAAGACCAAGGAAGGCAACCAGGCCACCACTGCTCTCCAGGCCGCCATTACCAAGCACCAGAAGTCAGCCTCTGCTAAGGATCGCTTTCACAACATCGTGATCCTTCGCCAGGACTTTGATCCTGCCGTTTCCTCTCAAGATGAGGCTATCCGTCACAAGAAGGAATTCCAGAAGGCGCGTCGTGCGTCTATGGCCCGCGCCCGCAACTCTCTTCTGTTCAGTACTCTGGAGCCCTCGATCTCCTGGGTTATGTGGCTCGATGCCGACATCATCGAGACTCCCCCCACCATTCTTCAGGACTTGGCTTCTCATGACAAGCCTGTTATTGCTGCCAACACTTTCCAGCGCTACCTCGACACCGAGAAGAACCAGATGGACGAACGTCCTTATGACTTTAACAACTGGCAAGACTCTGAAGCTGCTCTGAAGCTCGCTGCTTCTATGGGTAAGGACGACATTCTGCTGGAGGGATACCACGATATGGCCACTTACCGTGCTCTGATGGCTTTCATGGCTACTCCCGGTGGCGACATCCACCACGAGGTGCCTCTTGATGGTGTTGGTGGTTCTGCTCTGCTTGTCAAAGCCGAGGTCCACCGTGACGGTGCCATGTTCCCTCCTTTCGCTTTCTACAACTTGATTGAGACTGAAGGTTTCGCCAAGATGGTTCGCCGGTTAGGCAAGCAGCCTGCCGGCCTTCCTAACTACAAGGTTAGTCATATCTTCACCTGCACACCGCAATGACGGCAAACTAACAATATCAATTATAGGTCTACCACTACAACGAGTAAACAATGTAACCGATTATGTTATGATCCATCCTATGCAGTATCTCTTCTTGCTATTATTCCCAGTGTTTTTTGGATTATACATCGGGTCAGATCTAAATTAGATATAGAAGATGGCGTTTGTCCGCCGAGATGAGCATGAGATGTTCTCAGCCCAGACATGTTACTAGCAAACATTAGTTTTTTTCATTTGGTTTGGGGTATCTGTTGGTTTTCTGATAAAGACGAGGAGAGGGGTACTTTTTTGTGACTGGTATAAACAATTGGTTGGCGTTCTCTTTTTGCTTTCGATGTTTTATACAAGAGGGGTCCATGAGGTTCACAACTCGGGCTTCTTTTGGATTTCTTTTCTTCTCAAGTGTTTTCTTATCATGTATCTTGTCGGCTTGACGTACGCTTTTTGTTTGCTTGTATGATGTGGACGAGTTTATAGATGTGTAGATTATACAAGTAGCATATGGCATTTGCAACCATTGTGCAAAGTTTTTGCTATACCTATGTATATGGCCAATATGTGTAATGACAATAATGGCTGAAGTCCACGGGTCAAATATTGCTGTTAGATATGTATCCTTTAATGTCTTTGTATAATATATAGCAAACATTACATTGTATCCGATCGCCTGGATAAATCAACCTTCAACTGGGCCTCAATCTTTCAACAGTATACCATCACACTCAAGGCCCATTATAGTACCCGTCCTCCTGCCGACACCACAACGTCACCAGTCCCCTCGCTGCAATCTCATCCCCATCCCGAATCAACGCCGCCACATCCACATTCAATGGGCTATCAGTCCCCGGATCTCCCAGCAACATCCGAATAGCCTTGATGACCTCCAATACTGAGTACTGCGGTGTCCACGCCGTCTTCAGCAGATCGAGGCAGATCTCTCCGGTCTCCAGCGCTACATTCGAGTGCACGATCTGCGTGATGAATTCAACCTTGGGAGGTGCAAGGGGATAGGTCTCAGGGATGGTGATTTTGAGAAGCCATCGGCCCTCTGGAGTTGGGTTAGTAAGATGGCATGACTGATTTGGGGATATGTGACGACACTTACCGTCGTAGCCATGGCCGACACCGCGGCCGTTCATGACGGCTTCCCAAATGAAGAGGTTATCATCAGAGGCAGGACCGAGTCTCTCGATACCTGTATCTTTGAGGGTTTCTGGTGAGTTGATGGATTCAATCTCTTTCATGAGACGCTTCGTGGCATTGATGGCACTGCGAGGGGCCATTTTGTATGATGATTATGGTGTGTGGTATTATATAAATATGTCAAGGGATCAATCACACAAATGACGCGCCTAGGTAAAAAGGGAATCTTCAAGGCTATATTAGACAGACTGAGTTACGATAGTCTTTGAATTATGTTGGTTTTTAGTGATTGGCAATGACAAACATTGAACAGCACGGAGATCTCTACATGGCAAAGAATGTCAAGGCAGTGCCGAACGAGGCAGATGCTCGGTGGCAATATACACACATATTACATATGCGCGTTTCATTGGCTGGACCAGTGACGCCAGGGTAATACCCTCATTATGAGCGCCGGGTTAAAATGTCATGTAGCTACAGCATCATAAAGTTTTATGATGTTCATCATCTCAATCAAGATGTTTTTTATTTGCAGATTCCATCTTTTACCATCGGAAATTGAGGTCGGAGCCTATAGGTTGTCGGTCTAAGCTCACGCTTCAGGAAGACAATAGAATGTACGTAACCCTACATATGATGCCCATAACCCTTATTATGCCTCTGCTCTCATGCTTTCACTAGTGCAAGTCACCTCAGTAGTTGCAAAGTAACTAGTTACCACTTGAAACCATACAAACAAATCTACATCTTGCTCATTACCAAAATTGCATGATTAACACCGGAAAACATCACTTATCAGAAACCTGCATTCCCGCGCCGATCTGAGCATCACTCCAGAAATCCCGATCCCATCGGAATTCTGAGCACTAAGTTGAAGACAATGAATATATAATTTTGAATTATGGGATGCATTCCCATGCACCAATGGCAACGTGCCAGAGCGGTTAATGGGTGAGACTCGAATTATCTTGACCAATTCTGCCATCTCATGACTTCGGTCGCACAGGTTCGAGTCCTGTCGTTGTCGGTTATCCTTTTTTATATTGCGGCTCATCTCCAGCCGATCCACTTTGATCTCCTTGGACAACTGTTTCACCGAGAAACATGCTAGCATCGATACCTTTTTTTTTTGGCCTGTACTACTTTTATGTCTTAGTTGACTACATAATATACTTCTGACATTTGGTTGGACGGTGTCAAGAGCACTACCATGTCCTTCGAGTCTGGTGGTCGCCACTATGATACCAGGCGATCTGTCACTCGGGAATCACTCGTGAACTCTTAACTCTGAATAATCTCAATTAAGCTGCAGCTATCGCAACTGTGATCGTGAATGTTCACACACAAAATCATTCTCACATCCAGACCCCAGGGTGTCAATACCTCGTTATAACACCCTCCTGATACCTCAGCCCTTTACACCCACTCACCTATCTGTTTTATATCCATCCCTCTACTCACACCTGCCATCATCCCATTCTCCACCCGTCTGGTCCCCTCGATAACCGCGGCACCCCAAGACCCGCCGACTCTCCACGCAACCTCCAGCATTTGCCACTCTCCCTCTTGTTACACGGAATTTGAGACGGTAGGCAACAACCCCCACGCCTGGTGGCAATTTGGGGATGTATAGAAGTAGTGGGAAATCGGCGGGTAGTCGCAGAGTTATTGATTATGCGAGAGGTGGGCGGCTCTGAGGAGAATGTACTTGGTGTTACACAAGATGTGATAGCTGTGTGGGGGGGGGGGGGAGCTGGATAGGAGACGTCGTGAAGAGTTTGATTATGATTCGGGTAGGAGTCATAAAGTATTTCCTGCAACTAGTGAACTTGGTTTGGTCTCCTGTTGGAACTAAGCAGTATCGATGAGTCCTTAGTTGTGAATGCCTTGCATAAAGAATAGAAAGAATAGATATGGGGCTGACCTGGTTGGCATCACGAGCTTGCTGGTATTCGCTTCATGACATCCTGGGTCCGTCATCAAACTTCAGACTTCATCCCTTGTTCAAGCTGATGAGGCTGGCCTTTGAAGTGTTGGTGACCAGGTTCTAGCAGATGAGATGTACCCCTAGTGCTCAGGAGATGCTGTTGTTCAGACTAGGGATTAATTGCTGAGGCCATCATGGGATGTAGGGTGGATGTTGCCGGGTGAGGGTGATGCAAGGGTCAGGAAGAAGTACCAGGAGATATTTACTGGAAATAATAGTGTATTTTGACAAAGACAAGTATCGTGTTCTAGAATGCTCACAAGGTCAGTGTTTTAAGGGTTTAATGGTGAAATATGAAATACTGACTTCAAGATTAAAGTAACTCGTATTATATATGTCGTATAAACACATGATCACAAGGTCAATGAAGACGGAAACGACTTCAATTCTTGGCCTAATATCCTACCAAAAGGAAATCACTTCCGCATATACCGAAATAGTCCTGTCCATATCCTGTACACTCTACCGGATTGACCGTCTAAACTCACCAATTTGCACCCATGGCCGATGAAGCGCGATCTACGAGGGGTTCCCGGATATATGGGACAAACACCAGGACTAGTCTTGTATAGGACGGGATGTTAAAAAATATACATGCTGCCGACAATCTGGGTCAAGGCCCCAAGATATCTGATATTTTCATTTAGACCCTGAATTGATATCGACATTTAGTGATACCGGTAACAATATATCCGTAATGTGTCACCGCCTGAGGATGTGATCAGCTAGGGCTCGTTTAGAACGGTATCAAGATCACGTTTTAGCAATCACAAGCAAACAATCATTATGTATCAAACATGTCGCCATATAAATGCTCTTCTAAAAAAAAAAAAAAAAAAAAAAAAAAACACGACCTCACTATTTCGTATATACACAAATGTGTACAGAGGTCTCATTCGAATCCCAGCGTAAATAAATAGCAAGAAAGAAGAAGAAAAAAGATCCACCCTTCAGCAACCCAGGAAAACCTTTACAGTGAGTTCCCCGAAATATACCTCTTTTTATATCTCCAGGACCCTGACCAAATTGACAGCAGTAGTCCCCAAGCACTGGCCACAGTAACAACTTTGTTGTGTGGATTGATCAAAAGGTAGACGATAATGACAGGGAGCGTGGTCGAGGGAAAGGCCGGGGATGACCACAATCTCGGGGCACGTCAAAAGAGTCTGAGCCTGGGAAAAGTAAGCGGAGAGATGATTTAGATTGCCGATGGGGGAGAAAGCGGAAAAAGACAAGGCATGTGTATTCTTGAAGTATACAGAGAATATTGAAGTTGCCAGAAGAGAATTCTTGTCGTGTGTATGACATTGCTTGAATGTTTACAGACTGGAATGAAGATGCCAAATATTGTCATTATGGGTTTATATAAAAATTTTGTATCTGTATCGCGATATTACCCATCGCTATATACATATATTCGCTTGTTTGCTATGATTCTCATCATCGCCCGCACAGTATGTGTTGCCGACAAAGCCTATTCCCTCCAGGGCAATGCAATATTCAAGCAATAAACCTTGAGTGTGACTCTTCGTAATGTAGTTGGTCTGTGTTGGCACCATCGGTAATTTGTGTCCAAATTGCATTAATCTATATATTTGTGCACGGTACAAGTACAGCAGACAGCGGCTTCCCCATCACCAGCAAGTTATCGAATTCGTTTACCTTTACTCGAAGAAGCATTAGACACTGACGATCTGTCAATATCTCTGAAGCAAGTGCCAAAAATGTTCGTCAATTTTATCGTTCGAAGTAACTGAAAGATTGATTTGGCCACTCTTGTGTCTTCGGTATTTATTGCTTCCCTAAATAATCAAGAATGTTGCCTCAATCATCTCCAATATGCATTGCAACTTCTGAATCTCTTCCGTCTAGCTTTTCTGGATTCTGATTGGATGACCCTCTCCATTGCATCTTCATAAAGTGATAACCGAAAGAACAAAAGCGGAATCACAAGATAAAGATAAAGAGTAGGTGTGTGGGCGATCATGTGCTCATATTCTCTGGTAGGATTTCGTATTGATGAGTAGATTTGTGATTGGCCATGTATGCTTGCAGTTTTTCAACAATAAGATGATGCTTCTGCTTAGATGCAGTCGGCTGAACTGATTCTACTGATTATAGGATCGTCCTTTACATTATTAGTATCTACAAGGCATACGGCACGGCTTGCAGATACAGCTCTAGAATATGGCACGATAAGTCTGATATATAAGTCACTGATTACGTGTATGAGCGGCGGAGTCTACGATGAAGTAGTTAGGGAATACACTCAGGCAAAAGATCATGACAAGCGATGTCACTTGGACTCTTATCAGCAGAGACAACACCGCACTCGCTTAATTCTATGACGACAAACAAAACAGTATTATTTATATACGTCGACTGAGGTTGGGACAATATGTACCAACCTCTTTGACGACTAATCACATAGCCATTGTGACTTGATCAATTTCTGGTATGTCAAGTATTGTCAATGAGATAACCACCCAACGTTGCCACGGAATTTATCATCTTGTGTAGCAGTCTGGTGATATCAACAGCTAGCTAAGCCCTGAACACAACAACCATCACCACCTATAATTCTCTCTCCAACCATCCTTGTTTCATGTGTGCCCTCTCGACATAATGTGAACCTGAAACGCCATCCTAATATTTGTGCATGCAGACATTGCATAAGTTCCCCTGCTATCTGCACAACACGGGCACAAATCTACATTGTCTCAGGTTTTAGGAATAAAAACCTTGAAAACGCACACATTTTCAACTCACAGCATAAAGAATTTTGTGTGTTTTCTTACCCTATAGAGCGGAAAGCCTGTTAAATATTACCAGACTCCATAATCCCGCATACATTGAACAATAAATAAGTGATCAGGTTATCCATCGACAACCCTCATTACGGTAACCCCAACCTACAGCTCAAAATCACTTTCACTTTCACGACGCCAAACCCATACATATTAAAATAGTTCCTTCCCTTTCCTTCCCTACGGATGCCCCTGTCCCTCCACCAGTAGATGCTTCCTTCCTATTTGATGATTGTTCCTACTTTGCCTGCCCCTAGCTTGCACCCAAGTCCCTGAAAACGAAACCCCACCCACCACAACCCGCAGCGGATGATGTATACATGTAAATAGTCAGAGATGTGATCAGTGGCATATTGTACCTGCAGTGCTATCACATCGCTTATGTCGAAGCTCAACATGTATTTTTGAGGTTACTGGAGGGGGTCGTCTAAGGGGTAAGACGTAAAGTTGGTAAGCAAGACTCATTTAGTGTTTGATTATTCATCTGGTTACACTATCAATTTCAAAGTGTCTTCATTGAACATTCGGCCATAATAGTATTGAAGCTGAAATAGTGTACATATAGATAAATAAACAGATCTGTCATCTTGACAACAATCGAGTATCAATACCAGTGCACAATTAGGGTTAATCACTTATACGAATTGATGTGCAACTCTGTACGTTTCGCAAATCCTTTCAACATCCTGCGGGTTCTGTCCCATGCTTCACCACATTATGGTTGAGATCAACACGAAACAACGAACCAACCTCACCAGCGCTTTAGTTTCCTGCATCTGTTGTCTAACCCCTGCATGACGAACTTCTCGTTTTCCTTTACTCTTTCTCTTTGTTGGAACAGCGTAAACCTTTCTCTATGGCTCCGGGAGGAGGATATAAAGAGAGAAACTTGTGTCAGCTACCCGCCCCCCATCGGAGCTGTAACGTGCCCGTCATCTCCGCCAAGCAACTCACCAACCCCCCAATGCCAGACACCGAAAATGGCATTTTTTTTGCCTACAGTAGTTGACTGGGCTACTTTTTGTCCGTAATACTCCGTAATACCGGTTGTCGGGTGTGTCGTCAGGTCAGCAGCTGACAAGGCAAGTGACTCGATTAGGTCAACAAACAGGTCACTAGTCGGTCTTTGCACAAGTGGGAAGCTATGACATGTTATCTTGTTTGATTTCCCAACACATGTGGCTGAAAAGGTGAACAATGAATGAGGAATATTGTTTGTATTTATATACTGGATCACACCTGTTTTTTGTGTTGTCAGCACTACGATTGATTCATGATATAATCTTCTCATCCAGCTTGTTGCTTCATTCCGGTAAAGTTGTCGCGTGGCAATTAAGGAGCCGGTCTATCGTGAATATAAAATATATATGTGTTTGCAAAATGTAGTGCTGCGTATGCACCAGCGTCTCACCTGGGATCAGGTCAACGTGAATGTTCTTTTTGGTAATTTCTAGGCGCTCACAAATGCACCATTGCGGCGTTCGCCAAAGAACCAGAAAATTCACTTGGATAAAACAAAAAGCCATGTCAGCCATTCAATTCATGATTTCCCCAGGAATCTAACCTCAGGGCTCGGCTTAGAACCCTCGCTGTTTAATCTAGCGAATCTTATCCAAATAAGATCTGCATCATGCTCTTGATAAAAAAAAAAGCACAAAGAACAGAAACAAAATAAACGCTATTGCTAATGACAATTATTTCCATTTTCAAAAATACAGTGAGGCTGAGCCACAATTGGCGAGGCTGAGTTGCACAAATGTCATTTATATGAATATTTAGACCTGGTGATCATGACTAGGGTTAGTTGGCCTGGTTGGTCTGGAGAAAGAGAACAGGCTACCTGGCTTCGGTCTTCTGGGGGGGGGGGGGGGGGGGAAGGGATTCAGATACAAGATTTCGCGCAGTGGGTCAAAAACAGGAAAACGAGTTTTCGATGTCTTCCGGACAGCGATCTCAGCCTCGAAGGTTTTTTGGGGGGTGGCATATATGAATGTTCGGTCGGTTAACGGGGGAGACTACACCAGCATATGGGGGAGGGGGGCCCTGAGGATTGAGACTTAAGATGAAATGAACAATTCGAATAATTATTTGACGTAAATAAGTATTTGGCAGACATGGAAACATGAATTAGGATATCAATATTGGCAATTCCATATCAAGAGTTTTATGTCAATGGGTTGGTGGCCGTGACTGCTGTCCACTTCATCTAAGAAGCCAATGAATAGTTGGTGCACCAAACGAGGGTAATTAGACAATTTCGCTGCTTGTGTTGCTTGTATCGCCAGTAAAAATTTTTTATGGCAACAAGTGACCCCCAAACTGTTTGATGTGGCCATACTGGCATCTGCCAGCCAGACAGGAGGGATAGGAGGGAGCAGCATTATAAAAACTTAAAAGTCAAGTTTTTTTTTGTGTGTGTGTGTGTGTGGAATGTCTCTGACGCTGGTGGTGATGGGGGCCGGAGCTGAGGGCTCTTCTCTTCGGCTCGTTTGGCTGAATATCAAGGCTTTCCACTAGAAAGCAACATGTGGATGCATGTAAATTACGTTTTTATAGGAAAGAGTCGCTGTTGTGGTTGTTGAATTAGCGAATGGGAAATGGAAAGTGGAGCATAACGGTTTCTAGTAGGATGAACGGAGTCGTGGGCTGTAATTTTGAGCAAAATAAACAAATATCGATGAGGTCATTGGCTAGTCAAGTCAACAGCAGCCAATATTCAATCATAGAGATCTCAAAGCTCACGTCGAATGATGTTATTTCTGGAAGTCCTAGCTCAACAGCCACGGCGTACTTCATATCATCATATCACCGCCTTATTTCTCCCGTTCACGCAAACTTCTTATTTTTCTTTTTCAGACAAACCATTTGGGTCTTGTGCATTCCGCATAAACTGATCCAGTCTTAGCCTTGTCACTTGTTCTTTACAATTCACTCAATCAGCACAAAAATAAACAATTCATTTGCATATAAAGTCCATATTACAGATTTTATGAGGGCTTGGTCCCTGGTTTAATCCAACTGCTCTGCCAATCTCGCATTTTCTGCTGTTGACTTTCTTGCCCGTGCACTGGTCGCTTAGGCCGTGATGCAGGTACAAATGAATCTTTGTACAGAAAGCTGCTGCGTGAAGATGCAGAGTGTTGGAGAGTTTATGAGGGGAATCATGAGATCAAGTGTGAAGAGGCGTGGACATCCAATATTGTAGATCCTGTTATCAAGTCATTGAGATATTTTTTCTCATTGGTTCAACAAAGTAAAGTCACAATCGTCACGTTGTACGCAAACAAAGACTGCTGTAATCTTAGCCCGCATTCCATATTTCTTTGGGCCTTCTAGCGGTTAATTGTCCTCCGGCGTACTTGACGTTAAGTAACCCCCGTTACTCGAGTCAGTGTAAATCGGCTGACATCATTGACAAAATCAAAGAAGCAAAAGATGCAATAATAGGCCTTTATAGAGCACAGAACTAAATCAAAGTGTTGATCTTGTGCTTTGATAGACAAGCTTCCAAGTAACACTCTAACCAAGGCTTGTTAAACACATTCATTCCCGCACCAACTGTTCACCTGTTATTGCTCCATCTTGACGCCGTCCTCATTTTTACCGAAATTCCCAAAGCCAAAGCTCCAGAATCCTCGAGTGGACAACTATCTACCCACCATCTCAAATATAAGCCAAAAACGACCCACCGAGATTAATAATATCTTCAATCAAAGAAGCGGTGTCAAGGTAAAGACATGGTTTTGTCTACAAGAAGAAATCGTTCCGCTACATATTGTGTTTAACTTGAATCCTTATGTCTCTTTCAGCTTGTCATCTATGGCGCTACAGAACGTCCATTTCTCCTCCAAGGTTGCTTAACCCTCCTATCGTGAGTTTGGTGTGGCGGTCCATCATTCCTTTCATAAGAAAGGAACCAAGTTTACTACTTCCATCGGTCGAACGTATATATATAACTTTGTATCCTGCATCGAAAGAATACAAATTCAGAACATGGACACACACAAGACACACACAAGCCACGATATATATTTCCTCATAATCATAATCATCAGCCCATTCGGATCGTTGGTTGGCCTCGTTGTGATTCCGACAGCCAAGTGATTTTCTCGCTGTTTGCTAGCTTTTTTATTTTTATTTTTATTCTTTATATTTTATTTTTTGTTGCAAGTGTCTTTTTCGACACCGGTTACCACTGAAGGTTACCACTGAAGGGAGCACGGGGAGGGATTACCCCTGCTAGCGGATGCTTACCTGAATTTATCGACATTTTATCATTATCGATAATCTGCGGTTCCTGGATGTTTTTTTTTTTTTTTTGCAGTTATGTGAATATGTCCTTCTGCGTCGCTATTGCACGCATCCTATCGTCTGCTTTATTGGTGTGTGCTGTGTTGTTCCTGAATTGCCCCACAGCAACCTGCAAAATGCACATAGTACCTGTAAAACTGCAACCATCACTGCGAGATGAATCCCGTTTAATCGTGATAAACATGAGTTAATTGTATGTGTTCCAGCCAAGTCTGCATGCGTGTATCGTGAGATGTGTGTGAGGCTTTTCTTTCCTTCTTACCAATCCAAGCGTTCAAAGAAACCTTCACCACACCTGTACCGTTTTCTTGTTGCTTAGAAGTAGCCCTGGCCGGTTCTTTCCTTGCCTCTCCAGCATTGTATCCATAGAGGGGGGCCCAACTGCCCATTGCGCAGGCTGCTGTTGTTTCCTCTTTCCACATCCATGAAGCATACAAGCCCACCATCCAGCCAAATGTCTATGTTGCTCATTCTTTCCCTTTTCTGCTGTTGCCATGTCGGACTTGTTCTTTTATGTGACCGTCTGCAGGTGCGTTTTGTTGGTGGCCAGCGTGGGAAAGAGTTTAATTTTCCCCATTTCCTTTTATTTCCTAATTGTTCGTTCCCGTCCCATCCCACCCGACGCCCAAGCACACACATACTCCCTCGTTATGTTTTAATACCCCCTCTATTTTCTTCTTATTCTTAATACGCCATTCCCTTCCTTTTTTTTCTTTTCATCCGCCTGTCCTTTTTTTTTCTCGTCTTCCTGTTCAGCCTTTCTGCCTCGCAATTCGCCGTTGTCACCAACTCGTCACGGCATTTTTTTTTTGCTGTTTTCTTCCTCACCCACCACCATCTGGTACAATTCCAGCACGACGTACACGTCCTGGTCTTGAACTGTCCACTCATTTGTCTTTGCGTCTTGATTTCTGCGCTGTCCATCGGGATCACCATCTCGCCCACAAGTCTTCGACAATTACTTCCAATCATCGAACTCCCTCTTCCATCTATAACCCTCACACGCAGACGCCGCATCACATTGATTACAACCGTCGCCTTCCGTTCCACCAACCACTTATATTCCGACATTGACTTCTATATCTTACGGCACTACCGCCATCTTCTGTCAATCTATTGTTCTAGCGCCTATCTTTCTCATCTAATCGGCCGATTTTGATCATTTCATACTCGTCCGCCGATTGTGTTTTCGATTCGTTGCAGCCACGATCTGTTAGACGCCTACTGTTCACTTTGCTGTGCTCACCAGTAGTAGTATTTGAACAAATTCTGCGGCAGTCCCTTTTTTCTTATTGTTATTTATCACCATATTAGTTGGTACGTCGTCAACAGCTTCCCGTTATAGAGTAACCTTGCAAATTTGCTATTATTACTCGAAGCTGTGTCAGGACTACGGTCGCGATTTGACCTCAGATCTATCCTAGTCTCGAAACAGTCGTTGAGTTTCTCTCTGGAAACCCATAATTTTGATAAATGGAGCACATTAACTGACCGCCGGCCCCGTTTGTCATTCAGACTTTAATCATTCTCAAATACCCCATTCGTCACTTTGCAGCGCATATTTACCCCCTCCACAATCAGCGTTGTTTTATGATACCTCGTTTCTGTTTTTGACAACCGACACTCAACACCTGCATACGTTTAGCCACCCGGATGGGTTTTTATTAAACGGGTCATCACTGCTGAATTACCACAGCCGCCGTGCGGCTTTTTGAACATGGCAACCACCACAGACATCTTCATATCATCAGGCATCACCTTTGAGCACACTCCGACGCATCATGCACGCCCATCCAAAAGCCAGTCTCACGACTCTCTGGCTGCTCCTAGGACTGTCAACATGCCACCACCGAACCCCCACTTCGTTTTCCCCATGAGACCAGAGCTGGCTGTCCCAACACAACGACCTCACTCCGCCATGGGCCCGGAAACCATGGGGTCCAGCTACTCCGCTGCTGGAACAACTCATCCTGCGTTGCCGGCATTCAGCTTTAACCCTGGTGCTGCGCTTCTTTCACCCGACAAGATCAATCTACTCAGCCTCCCTGAGTCACCAATGGCTCCCAAAAGTCTGACGTCTCCACCATCTCCGAGAGTGAGCCCTTCTACGGCGAAGCCGCCTGGCTTCCGTCATAAGAGAGGGGGTAGTGAATTTGTCGGTGGTAGCATCAGAGGGGGTGATTCAATCACTGTTTTGGGTATTAACCCCACTAAGTCAGAGAGTGGATTTGACGTCCCCGCTGACTTGAGATTACCGAGTGGTCCTCCTGCCAGTCGCCGTGGTCATGCTCACCGTCGGTCAACGGCTATTTCTAGTCATGACATATCCAAAATCGTTGTCCCCCCGAAACCTACCGATCAAGGTCACAGCGCGCCCAACAGTCCGACTACCTTTGAGCAGAAGGGCGTCGCGTCACTTGATGCTGCCACAGATGGTATAACGTCGGGAGCTTCTGATAATGCTGAAGGGCCCGTGGAACAGTTTGAAGTGGTTGATGCTGTTCCTAGATCACGAGTTGGATTCTCAGAAACTGTTGAGGTCATTCCTCGGCCATTATCAGTTGTGTCCACAGATACTGTTTCTACAGTCACTGCGCCCAAGGGACACGGCAATTCTGGTAGTATTTCTGTGTCTACTATTCTTCCTACTGTGACTGACGAGTCTGCGGAGAACTCGACACCCATTGTCGTTGTGTCGTCTCCCACTCGGCCGAGACTGGTATCCAGACCCAGCACCGCCGGTGCCATTCTTGATCAAATGAGCAAACCGGGTCAGTCGAGCTTTGACTCTGCGGCCGCTAAGCGCCGTAACTCTATTCCAACACTGCTCAATCTACCCACAATCTCTGAGGAAGAGAAAGCCGCTTTGCGAAACATCAAGTCACCTAAACGGTGGTCATTCTTCAGTCTTGATTCCCACAAGGTATCTTCCGCTGTTGCTTCCGAATCTTCCAGCTGCAAACAGTCGTCTGAAACTGCCGTACCGGCTGTCCAGGACCAGAGTGCGGCTTCTGCTCCTGCGGAGGAGGCCCTGAAGAAAATCAAAAAGTCCAAGAACAAGAAGAGCAAGAGGTCAAAGAGTAAGGGCTGGGCCGTTCCTATCTTGGGTCGGAAGAGCCGACCTCGTCTGCGCAAGTCAGTGAGTGGCGGTTCCTTGCGAGTTTCCACCACCAACATGCACACATTGCCTCAGGCGTCGACCGCGTCTCTCGAAGATTGTATCGTGCCCAATTCCGACCAAGTCATGGATCCCGAAGTTATCACCACTTCTGTCGTCTCCAACATTCCTACGATCGAACTCCCAGATGATACCCCCCGGCAGGAGCGTAGTGACGAGGATTCCTCAGTTGCCATGATTGATCTGGATGCGGCGCTTGGTCCTTTCAACACTCCCCTTGCTCCTAACCCGGAGTGGGATGCCGCTCAACGTGCCGCTGGCAACGTCAAACGGAAGCTTCACAGCGCTCAGGGAATGAAGGGCTTTTCTGGCCCTGGTATGCACTACCATCGTCGTGCTGATAGTGCTCCCGAGATGGTACAGTTTGATCGTTCTGCTTTCGGCATCCATCGGTTTGGTAGCAACTCGAACATGGCTGATGTCTTCGAAGAGGACGAAGAGGATGAGGAGGCCGTTGAGAGCGATTCTAGTAGCAGCAGATCGGCTGATATCACGCCTACTGGACGTATTTCTATCCCTCATGCTAGCTCTGTCGTTTCCATGGCTACTACTGCCGATGACAATGTTCCTGCTACGCCTTCAGGTCCTCGGGTGTCTGGCATGCTTGCTCTGCCATCGGACATCCCTGTTCCCATGATGAAGACTGAAGCCTCCTCTGCATCTTTGAAGACAAATCTGTCTTCTGAAGATATAATCTACGCTTCCCGTATTCCTGCCTTCGGAATCGACTCTCCATCGAGCTCAGTCGCCACGTCACCATGCCGTCTTATCGTTGGCAAGGAGCTAACGCCCGTTAATGTCAGTCCACTTAACTTCCCTAGTGGTCAGACCCCCACTAGTGTTGTATCTTCCTTCCCGTCTCCCATGTCTCCGCTGTCCTATGACGCCCAGTGCCTTTCTACTGCCCCTTCCTCGCTCAGCGATGAAAACACACTCCAGTCTCTGCTTTGCGGCGAACCGGGACCTGAGGTCCGCATCTCTGTGGACATTCCCTCATTGACCTCTACAAACTCCGCTGGCACTCGTGAAAGCGGTATCCAGTACAGTCACCGGACGAACCCTACTCTGCGGGATGAGCGTCCTGTTTCTGTGTCGTCAGCTTTTGGCCGTCGCAGATCAAGCTTGGCCAGTTTGAGCAGATTAATCAACAGCTCGCACGGTGAACGTAGCAAGCTGTCAATGGAGATGTCACTCAATGAGTTTGAGGAACGAAAGAACAAACCCAGTCGTGCGAAGCGTATCGGCCGCCTCGTTCAGTTCTGGAAGCCTAAGGAGTCTTCCAACTAAGTCAATGGCTTCTAGGAGAGGGGATATCAGGACCCCCAGGAATCATTGGTACGGTTATTGGGCAAATGAAGGGGGATATTTCTTAGATCCAAAATGTGTGTTTCTTTGGATGGATTAGTCACTACTTCTACGCCTGCTGTTCACCACTTTGTACCCTAGTATCATCACACCTCGTATGGGTGTGCGTTACGAATGTATATGGGTTATGTGTACTATCTCACATTGTTTCCTCTTTTATGGTTTGCGTGTGTTACGTCACGTATGTCTAGTGGCATGGGTACTTTGTTTGCTCGTACATGCCATTCATGTTATGGTGACTTTACTAGGCGTCTGATGAACGAACTTTACACAATTTATGATATACCTCCCTTATGCTTTGTTGTCCACTGCGTAAATTCAGGTTAACCAATCATTTCTCTGTCTCCCGGAACCACACCGCCCATTACTTATACGCTCCATGTTGACTACGAATCCATGGTACATTGTCCTATGTTTCCCCTTTCCAAGAAAACTCTACCGAGATCTTCTTACATCTGGTGTCCTCTCCCCCTGGTATCAGACTTTTCCTATTTTCTTATGTTATTGATGTCTCTTTTTATCGTTTGGTTTCATATTGAGTCATCTGCATCTTCAACACTCGTTTACTCCAGTTGAAACTGGCAGTTTTCTTGTTTCTTTGTCCTTTGTTTTTTTTATCATTCTGGACACTTGTTCATCTCTTTTTTTTTTTTTTTTATTAACGAACGCATGATGCAATTTATTTTCTTATCTTTTTGAGTCTTTGAGGCGATTGGTAGTTAGGTATGGTATGGTTAAGGACGTATTCATAGCAATTATAAAAATTATTTATGGCATAAATTATGTTTCCATATATTTCTGTCGCAATGTTAGTTCATCTGTAGTTCTGTATTCATGGCAAACAGGCCGAGCTTGATTTTTGTAAATAGAATATACTGTATTGGGTATATATTTGATGACTAAGCAAGCCCATAGATAAGATAACATGAAAAAAGTTCGACTTACTACGATCGCAAAACAGATCTGTTAAGCAATGCGGCTGAAGTCACTAATGATTATTTGACACTTCCTTATCTAACAATTTCTGGTATCCAGTCCTCAACAAAGCTCGCGAGCTTCTATAATCTTGACGAATACTTTCCTTCGGTTCTTGTCGGTTGTCTCATAATGACCGATTCTACTGCTGCTCCGCTTCCAGCACCAGCCGGGACGGTCAAGACACTGGGTAGACGTGTGAATGGTGCGTATGACTTTTGCACCTGATTTGATTGGGGCGATGGGGTGTTACTAGATGGAGTTGATGATTCGCGAATGACTGCGAGATTGATATCATTGTCACAATCGGTGTATCGGACTCAGAACGACATGGTGGGGCTTTGCATAATTTGACTCCTGACCCGCCTCATCAACTCGCTTCATCGTAAATATTGCAGATTTAGTCACTTTAATTCTTAACCAAGAGAGCCATTTGACTAACTCTTCACCTCCAGGTCACAAATGGATCCAGCCAAAGAAAGCCTTCCGCCCCGCTAGGGGCCTCACTTCCTACGAAAAGCGCAACCAGAAACGCCTCGAGATGGCCGCCGTCAAAGCCAAGGAAAAGGAACTCAAGGAGGAGAAGGAACAGGAGCGGAGAGAGCGTATTGCCAAGATCAAAGAGCGGAGAGAGGCCAAGGCTGAGAGGGAGAGGTTGGCATTTTTGGAGGCGAAGATGCACAAGAAAAGAGTGGAGAGATTAAAGCGCAAGGAGAAGAGAAACAAGTTGTTACATTCTTAGATGGGGTGATGGGTATCTATCTGTTGGGGGTTTTGGAGAGTTTGGTTTTGGTTTTGCGTTTTTTATTCTTTTCATGGGCGTTGTTGACATTATAGTTGATAAGTCAAAGCATGTACTGTTTGAAATAGAGTACTTAGCACTATCACTGACTGATTTGCACATTAATCTTTGTTGGTGGGTGCTGTTTTTCGATAGATCGATGCAGTGCTTGGTTCATATACAGGTGTGGGTCAGCTGATGGCTGTCAGGCGTAAGTTATATCGCCAGGATCGGGAATCTCCCAGTGTAACAACGATCTAGTACTGATGATTTAACTGGACTTCGAGGTGCCTCCGTACTTCCGGAGCTACATATATTGGACGTCTGTATTCTCCGTACATCAGGTATCCCGGGCTCCGGAGCCCGGGATCTGTCACTTGACAGCACAGCCTTGGCAGCTGTCTATACTTCCCAGTTCAGGGTCCTGGCACATGCCAAGTGTGTTTGTCAGGAGTTGGAAGGAGCATAGTCCCATGAGCAGCAGCTCTATTGCATCACTGGCCTGCGATCCGTCGTAACGTCGTGAGTTTTTGTTGGATCCTTAATTCTTTGCAACGGCATTATCTGTCTCTTTTTTTCTTCTGCTCTGTCGCCAGATAACTGCCTCGGTTTAGTATACCACCGACCACTAAATTGTCCTTGGAAATCTGCAAATTGTCGTGGCTCATTCGATTTACTTGCAAGCCTTAGATTTCTATTCGTCGTACAAAAGCTGGATGCATTATGCATAGACTTACACCACATCTGACATTCTGACACTACAACTAAAGTGACAGGAACGAGGTACCGTCCGACAGGAGTCCTTCGTACGAACCATTCGCGGCTCTATCTATCTGAAGCTTACTCTACCGCCGCAGTCCAGTCAAACCACACAACAGTCCGTTAGCTAAAAGAAACCCTGCCACCGCGCAGTCCCCTTTCGATAGCCTCCTTTTTCGCAAAGTATACGAACTATACATTACATACAGCGACAATCACTGATGTCTCCATCAAACCAAGGCGCAGACTCAGAATCTGCGCCTCTGGCTCAGAGTGGGTCATTTTCCGATACCCTCTACGATAGTCGTCACTCCTCAAAGCTGTTAAGCGGTAAAGTGGCTTCTCAAAGTCTCGACTCGTTAGAGCGACTGCCTCAAAGCCATTCACGATCTCGTTCGAATTCTCGACCTCAACCGCTCGGGTCAACGGTGAATGGATCAGCTTCTGAGGCTCCCAAGGTCACATCTCCCTATCGATCTCGACATCAGATTACCCGGTCAATATCTGAGTTATACTCGCCAACACGGCGTAGCGCATCAAATGCACCTCCGGCTCGTGATAGTACCAGCACGGCCAGCATCAATCCGATTACGGGATCATCAACGTCGATAGCCTCAGTAGTTGATGGAAGCTCAACTCCGGCATCTAATATTGGCTTTGGACTGGCTCCGTCGTTGTCGCATCCTTCGGTGACGTCGAATGCTGGGTCAGGAGTGACGGGAAGACGAGAACCATTCGATCGTATGCATGCTGCGCAAATGTCGGCATTGGTTCAACCGCAACAGTCGCTGCAACAACAGTGGCCACGAAGGTCAGATCTGGCGTTGGCCGGTTCTATTGAGAATATCCAGGGCATGTTAGCAGCATCAGGAATCGGTGGTTCCGGCATAGCCAGTCCCAGTCAGAGTCGTAGGACGAGTCTGTTGGGGTCGGCGTTGGGGGAGGGAATCCCGGGGCTGCAGAATGTCAGTATTGAGGAGGAATCAAAAGTCCATCCGGTGATTTTGCCGAGCAGTCTTATGAAGCCATTGCCGAATGGGTTGGCGACGAAAATGCAGTTGGAGCATTTGCGAGGAATACAGAATCAAAATCAGTTACAGGTCGCATCGCGCGAAGAACAAGCGAGGTTATGTCAGGTGCAGGGTGTAAGGTAAGTTTGGACGGGCGATGAATGCAGCGATGTCACCGTACAAATCCACAATATCCCCCGTGTTTTGCATGCGGGATTGTAGTGGTATGATGTCGATGAGTTGTCATCTCTTCAGTGAGGGGCGGGACGAGAATTAAGTTACTAAGGAAATTAATTGATGTGGATGCATGTCAGTGACACGCGTCCTATATGCTGATTCCTAGTCTGCGTCTTTTTTATTTCTTTGTTCTTTTCTAAGACATGCTGCACAACAACGTCTAATAAGACTTTGCATCTACAGTGCAGCTGAGACATGATAATCACACATCCTGAATTCATTTATCCCAATCATTGTCACTACCACATTGGATCATGACTGACTCTTCATGGCCTTTGGCCGCCAATAGAACTTTGGAGGAAATGATGAACGACCTCAAGGACTTTTCTATCCGGGCAATGAACACCACAGATGAATCATATCGTTCGGTTATTGCCCTGTATCGCTCACTCCAAGAAAATGTCACTTTTATGAGAGCCATGGTTGACGAATCCGAAGCCATCACCAGTTCATTCATCCAAGAGACTGTCAACATTGAAAATGACGTCAGAGCCCAACTCCATCTTCTTCGAAACCTGGACGACCGCAAGAAGCGGATCCAGGAAATGCAAGATCGCATTCAAAAGGGACGGGATCAAATGGAAGGACTCAGTGACCGTGTCGAGAAGGTTCGGGAAACAGTTGCGAGATGGCAGGCTGCCGATGAAGAGTGGCAAGAGCGAACACGCAAGAGGTTACAAATTGTATGGGTTGGTATCTTTCTCGTTGCCGTCATCTTAGTTGGTCTTGTGATTCTGCCGGCCAATAAGCCAGTGGATGCAGTCGGTGTAGAAGCAGAAAACATTGAGGAGTCCGGGGTTGAAGTTGTGGTTAATGAGACGGTGGATAGTATTGAAATGGACTTTGCAGAGAATAAAGCGGCGGCGGTCAAAGCAGCAGCCGCCGTCATTCGGGGCGAGAAAAAGGTTAACGAAGCCGGGGTTGTAGGGAGTAGCGCTGCAGGGGCTGTACATACGCCTCTGGTGGTGAGCAAGCATGATACTACCTCGGAGTGGGACGAGTCTCTCCGAGTGCTGAATGAATTGTAGACGTGGTTTCTTTCATTTTACAGCATGCATTTATTTTATAGCATGCATTTGGTTTTTATATCTTACATATCTAGATTAAAAAGGATACCCTACATAGCGTTGAGCATTTGCTATCATTTACCGATAAATCAAGAATCGAAAAAAGATGATCTGAGGCGGACTTGAACCGCCGACCTTTTGTGTCCAGGCAACCTGAGTTACTGTTAGACAAACGTGATAACCAACTACACCATCAGACCTTGATGCATATAGGGTCAATTATTGGTGATTTTCCAGTTTTTTGAATTGTTCTCGTTTACATGACGCCATAAGAGGCAATGTCTTAGGGTTGGAAACTATAGGGGTTGTGATCGTATTCTGAGACTTCACAAACTCATGAGATTGATCAACTAATGAGATTTGACAAAATAGCGATATAGATGATCTAGCTGTCACTTTTCAACATGAAACCGAGCTCCTCCATCAGATGGGAATCTTAAGTCGAGATGAATGGTCTGGGCGCCAGTCTGCTGCGTTGGGTGTGACCCTGTTTGATCGGCCTCCTCTCTCAGGTTGCGTTGTCCGAGGTTGTTTTTTTCTCGTTCATTCGACACATTCGAGGCGGAGTCAAGGTGATGGTTGGTTGGGTACTTCTAGTTGTTGTTAACGATTGTTGGAATAAAGTATATGAGAAGAAAAGACTGCTTTGGCTGTGCATTGTCTTAGTATAACTGCTGCCTGGGTGTGGTGTTCCTCCAGTGGTCACGGGCCCGCGAAGTCGCGGGAGATGGAAAGTGAAGGGTTGCAGACAAGCGAGGCAGATTTAACGGGAATGGCTCCGATGGGAAGTTCTGGAAGTGGCGGCGGCATTGAGCGTTGAAAACATAACTGTAACTTTTTAAAAGTATCACTAGATTCTGGATTCTTTCCCCCTTGTTGCTGACGATACAGATTGCGATGGGACGGTGTCTTATGACAGGATGGATTCGTGGATGAGAGGGGCTGAGTAGAGCAGAACAAGAGCAATATCCAAGCAAATAAATGGGCTATTTGTTAGTTGATACGTGCATCTTGCATATATGTATACAACTGCGTGCGTGCGTTGCCATCTGCAAAATATGCAGAAATATGCGATTTGACATTTTACATCTTGATAATCGGTTGATCTGGATGCATCGAAGGAATGTGCTGGGTTGAGAACCCAAGACGTCATATGTATTTCCAAGACGGCACAAGATGCCGAGATCCGTGGCAAAGGCTCCGGAGGATTCCCCACTTCAAGATCGATTTGCCGTTGGCGAACAGCGTCATTGGCTGGATTTCGGATGCAGGTTGTGCTTTGGGCAAATTATAGTTTTAGCGCTGATGCCTACTATAGAGAGAGGTTGTGTAAGTAGGATGGGATATTATCAGCTGTATTCGGTTTAGTGGCGATACTAGAGCACTAGAGTTTTATTGTTTGATTGCTGCTATGTCGCTATAGCAGCTCGATAGATCACGATATGCTTGACATTGAGATTTGGCGCGGGAACATTAATATAAAGACTCCGCAGTTGTTCAAGTAACTCGCCGATCATCACCATGTGTAGTACACCGGTTCTCTACAAGAAAAAGAGTTCATGATTTTCTGGCAGCCAGACTTTTGAGCGAACCTCCCGATAGACGCAGCAATACATTGAATATGGAAGCCAGATGCTGTTAGCAGTATGACTATTTTTAAACATCTTCCCACTAACTCTGCAGTCTGACTTTATTTTTTTGTCACATCCTGAACGTGGCAATTTAAAGACGTCATACTAATAACTTGCACCTTGATTTATAGAACTTGGTTCTCTAGACTCTTCTCCCTTGCACACTGATCCCTACAAACATTACTGTTTGCGGATAGCTTCTTGTCAAACCCCGGCATCTACACAACTCTCCTTTTACCACCACATCGTTTACCGAATGAGCCAACGACTTGCAAACATCATCTTGCCAGACGAACCCGTACATAAATTTGACACCGTCTGGACCCAAGGATACCGGGTGCATCTTATTGTCCTTTCTGCTCGCAAACTCTGCTGCAAAGATCGCAACCATAGACCCCTTGACACAGTGACATTGCAACATTCGGATTCGCTTGTTATCCCCTAGCCTGCCTAGTTCAGTCTCTACAGGGCGTTTCATCTCACAGTATTTCACAGACGCTGAATAGCTGTCTCCGTGCATTGCCGTCTTGCTGCTGAAAATAAATCTACCTCTCGCCATAGTTTGATCCCGCTGTGCCGCTCACTTGTCTGTATCAAGAGAAGAACCAGATCTCGAAAGCTGTAAGTCAAGTTCTGTGAGGGCTAGTCCAGTTACTGAATCCGGGCCTATTTACTATTAGTCTTCAATGTTGCACTCTGCTGTAGCATCCCCCAAGCCTATTGTCAAGATTGATCGTCGCCATATGACTACAGCAGGCTCTGCGCGCGTTTAAGCAAAAAAAGTATGCGAGTGAGAGAGGCAGAGCAAGCTTGTGAACTAACTTTTTTTTTTTTGAAAGCGACAAGGTTCTCTCTTCTGCTGCGGACAGTTACCATTCTCGTCTTTCACATCGCATTGAATTGGGTCCTTTCCTTCCCAACAGAATTGCCCCTCAATTTTTCAATATACAATCCGTCGCTTTTGTCAATTTCAAAATTTTAATCTTCCGTCCATCATTGTTCCACCCTTTTGGCTATTCTATCGAAAATTATACCCTGCTCCTACCGTTCACCTTGTCGTCATCACTTGCGACTAGTATTCATATACGAATCAGACAGACTTCAACAAATTTCCGGAACAGCAACATACCTACCGAGACCAGAGCCGCACACAAGATACCTCCGTCAGCCAGTACCTCTTATTTTATGAGGAACGAAAACGTCACCCATCCACATCGTCGATTATGAAGTCTGCGAAGATCTCTGGTATCACCAATGAAGTGGAGGGAATACGTCTAGATACTCAAAACCAGAATGGATTCGTCCTCCGAACAAGCTCCTCAGCAACAAACGACACCTCAGTATCGCCCATCACAGACTCAGAAGCTGCACCGTCAATTGCGCCATCAACCTACAATACTTCTTTCACCTCAGCATCAACCGGTATATTGACCGGCAAACAAGAACATTGTCAGTTTTCCTTTTTGGATTTATCTCTCAATCCAATGGTGGTGGTGGGCTGGGTTACATCACAGCACCACCTACACCCGCAATCCCACACACTTTGCCCAACCAACATTTTAAAAAAAAAAAAATAA